>JANSTW010095779.1:0-18351 GCA_027564275.1 Diadocidia ferruginosa | reverse complement strand
ATACGGTAATGCTTTTTAAGTTTTGAGAAGATTATAGATGATAAGATGAGCTTGCAGCTAGATTCTCTACGACTATTTCACCAAAAATATAGGAAGCAATTTGCCTGAAAGACTCTCGGTATA
Organism: Diadocidia ferruginosa; assembly: GCA_027564275.1. Taxonomy (NCBI): domain Eukaryota; kingdom Metazoa; phylum Arthropoda; class Insecta; order Diptera; family Diadocidiidae; genus Diadocidia; species Diadocidia ferruginosa. The sequence continues at coordinate 18,228 of JANSTW010095779.1, read as the reverse complement.
TAAGTTTGAAAATCTGATATGTTAAACCTGTCACAGAAAATACCGAATCCGAAAGTCCAATTTCGAATGAAGTTCACAGTTGCGAATCCCAATAGTGTGTTACCTTCTGCCCGTTGTTTCTACGAAACTTATTGTGAAAGATTAAGTTCACTTCCATATTAGGAACCATGTACATATATCTATATAGTTTGTCCTAGTACTAAAATTTTTTCCAACTATAGATGGTTGTAGGTATGTAGAGATAGAAATTAATATCTGAAAATCAGAAAAATATGGTTAAACAAACCCTGCGTGTAAAATACTAAGCTTTGCCTAACATACCATCTATATACTTTACCTATATTAAGATTTAAGGAACACATTGCATTTTTATTTTCATTATTTTGAGCTAATATATAATGAGCGCAACATGTTTTTCATGTACTTGAACTCGTAAGCCCTTTCTAAATATTTTATATTATACTGCAGTTTATATAGTATCAAGCATTGATGTCCGAAAAGTTATAACCAGAGGGGTAAGATTTTGTTAATTTTTGTTGTTAAATCTATATATTTTGATCCTGCGAGTAATCAGTAAGTATAAGTACAAACATTTAAAACATTTTAAATTTCAAACATAAATTGATTGATTGGTTGCATAATATTTTTATGACGTATCTTCGGGTTTACTTACGCGGGTATGTTTGCAGTTTGGACAAGTTAGTCTAAAGGGTTCGAATCGAAAACATAACTGATGATGACTAAAAGATCATTAGAAAATAATCCCATATTTATATGTATAAAAATCAAGGATATTTTAATTAAAATATTTATTTTTTTCCGACCGTAAATGTTAAAAAATTTAATTTAGAAACAAGCTAATCGGTCAACGAAAAGTGAATACTTTTGTAATATTATTGGCTCTAGCTATTCGCCAAAAAAAGGCTTTGGCGAATGGTTAGAGCCAATAATATTACAAAAAAGTATTCACTTTTCGTTAAAATAAATACACTTAGAAAAGCTAAAAGGAACAGTATAGTATTTAATTGCAAAACTATTCGCTGTGATTATTAATATTTAGTTTTTTAGACGTTATTTACTCGTAGTCACATGATCATAAATATTTGGCAATAAAAAAAATGCAATTTAACCCTCCTGATCAAAATCAGCTGCGGGCGCATATGCACAACTCTATACCTAGTATAATAATAGAATATTTCTTATATTATTAATAAATTGGGGTGGATTAATTTAATTGTCTTGAATATATGTGCGGTGCTGATGATGATGGCGTGGTGCTGCAATAAAATCATTGAGTGATGTAGGTTTATATGTTCTATTAATAATTATTTATAAAATGAAGTGCGGTGTCTAATTCGTTTTTTTCCACATTAATATGATATTAATTAAAAGCAAATAAATTATCGTACCTATAATATTATATAATGCGGTCTTATAAAATTGCTTATGGTTTTGATAGGAGGGTGGTGGAGTATTGTTATATACATTTTTTGTATGATACTTGTAAAATTGTCTGTATTATACATGAGATTTGAGTGCAAACGTAGTATTCATACATGTGTTTTTTTTGTGGAAATATGTCTGTAACGGTCCTTGATAATTTTATGGTTTCACTTCATTATATTATATATACATTTAAGAGCTAAAACTTATTTCTTCACGATATTTGACAGATAATAATTATTGCCTGGTTAACAATTACTTGTCCGAACTAGTCAAACAAGTAAAAGTTACAAGATGGCGCCTATATATTGCATTATATATACAGCAGGAGTAGCTATATTCAAGCCTGAAAAAGCTTAAACATGAAAAGCTTTCATATAACGCTTGCAATGTCAGATGGGAACCTAATTCAAGAATCGGACTATATTTTAGCCGCTATCTAGCCGCTATTTGTTCACCAGGCGTAGACCGCATAGTATACTACTTTTTCAAGAAATAACGTTTTATCAAAAAATAATTGGGATTAATATTAATTTTGAACGGTGACATGACATAATACCCAAAGACATAACGCCCAAAGCTTTTTTTTAATTCTTAAACGGACATAACACCTAAATGCATAACACCGAAGACATACACCCACTATATCATCGCTTGGTTGGTTGGTCAATGAATTATAACGTTGTCCGTTACATAAACACGTCATAAAGAACGCTCCAATAAAATCAGTAAAATAATATAAAAAACAATAAAATAAAATCAATCAAATATAGTAAAAGTATTATTTAGTAGTGTATTTATTATTTAAAAGTAGGATTAACTACAATTTTTAATTTTTGCTGCATATTTTTTGTAAAATAAAAATATCATAAAAACAAGCCGAGAAAATGGCGCCAGTTATACGCCCTCGCAATAATAAACCTTTGGAAAATTTGCAAGAAAGTACACCAAAAAATGCTATAAAAGATGTGGCACCGAAATTAGCCATTGATTCATCACAAACAATTTTAAACGAAATTAGAGAAGTTAAAGATGCTATTCAATTTATGTCTGATAAATACGACACTCTTTTGGAAAAATTCAACATTTTATTTAATGAAAACAAAACTTTTAAAGAAGATATAACTTTAATTAAAAATGAAAATATACAACTACACAAAATTGTCGATAATCTTAATATAGATGTAAATAATATCAATCAAGAAAAATTGTCAAACAATGTCGTAATTTTCGGAGCTCCACTTATTAACAATGAGGAAATATTAAATTCTACCTGTTGTAAATTATTTGAAAAAATGCAACTACAAATTGATGATGTTGTTGTTAACAATATGTATCAAAACAAAAATCAAAATGGTTCCTCATCACCTATATTTATAACATTTAACGACTTCGAAACCAAAACTAAATTTCTTCAACTCGCTAAAGTCAATACCATCTATGGAAAAGATCTTGGTCTGTCTATAAATTCAAAAATTAAGATATCTGAACAGCTGACACAATTTAACCAGAAACTTTTAAAAGAAGCACAACTGCTACGTTCCCATGGCTTCAAATTTATATGGAATAAAAATGGAAAAGTCTATGTCAGAAAATCAAGTACTTCACAAATAATAAATATAAAATCATTTAACTTAATTGAAACTTTAAAATCACATAATGTTACACTATAAATTAACACAAAACTAACCAACTACTAACAATATAAAACATAATGTCCGATTTTCAAAATAAAATAACATACACAATTAACACTAAACCAAGTACCGACAATAATTTATTAAATATCTTTAGTCTAAATATAAGAAGCTTAAGAAACAAACTACATGATCTTAAAATATATCTTAACCAAAATAACAATATAACATATCACGTACTAGTTATTACAGAAACATGGCTAAAACAATCCGAACTTAAATATTTTGAAATCGATGGTTATGAAATGTATAACAGCACAAGAAATTCTCGCGACGGAGGTGGTGTAACAATATACGTAAACAAACAAGTTCAATCGAATATTGACTTTGAATTTTCCGATGATTGGAATAATTTTATTATTGTCAATTTACGGAAACTTAATATTAAAATCTTAGGAGTTTATAATACGAAAAATGACATATTTTTAGAAAAATTAGAATATTTATTTTCAAATTTATCAAACTGCATTGTTTTAGGCGACATGAATATAGACCTCTTAAAAAACAATAATATTACAAACCAATACAAAAATATAATACTGAGTAATGGTTTTAAAATTTTAAATAAAATAGATAAATTATATTCCACTAGGAAAACACCCGAAACTCAAACTATAATTGATCACATAATTAGCAATGTAAACAAATTTTATAAATATATAGTTAACTTAAACTCACACTTTTTTACTGATCATGATTCCATAACAGCACAGATATTTTTTCGCGGATTTAAAATAGAAACATTATATAAAACCAAAATAAACTTTAATTTGCAAAACTTCTTAACAGATTATACTAACCCACAAATAACAGTTGGTAACTCTAGTCATAAAAATTTACAAAATAAAATAAGCACACTTATAATAAAAAATACTACCAAAAAAGAGACAAGAATATCATATAAAAATAAATTACCGTATGTTTCAGATGAAATAAAAAAACTAATTAAAGCGAGAGATCATTTATATTATATACATAAAAAATTTCCAAAAAATTATATTATACACAATCAATTTAAAAAAGCAAGAAACGATGTTTTGTGTAAAATTAGAGCAGCAAGGCAAAAATATCAAAATGACAGATTTGTTGACTGTAATGGTGATAATAGAAAACTATGGAATGTTATAAACTCTTGTTTATTTAATAAAGAAACAAAAAATTGTCATGTTCCTAAAGCTATACAACATGAAAATGTCACACACACAGTTCCTAACAAAATTTGTAATATAATCAACAAATATTTTATCACTGCTGGTCAAAACCTATCAACTAACATTTGCAAAAATTTAAACCTTTTAGTTTTTCAACCTATTAAACCGAACTATTTTTGTTTTCGTACTGTCTCAAGTCAAAACGTACGATCTGCTTTAAATATGTTAAAAGAAAAAACATCACCGGGCTACGACCTGATTTCAGTCTCTATATTAAAAGAATTAATCCCATATGAACTTAAAAACTATACAAACATTATTAATAACATAATTGTTTCTGGCGAATTTCCAGATGAACTCAAGATTGCGAAAGTAATACCTATTTTCAAAACTGGTAATAAGGAACTCGCGGAAAACTACAGACCCATATCTATATTATGTTCATTTACCAAGTTAATAGAATTCATTTTATATGAACAATTTATGACGTATCTCGAGGATGTTTCTTTTTTTAACAAAAACCAGTATGGCTTCCTTAAACATTCAGGAACTACAAATGCCACTGCAAAGCTTATCCAAAATATTCAGGATAGTATCAATAAAAAAAAAGTTACTGCAGCTCTATTTATTGACTTCCGTAAGGCATTTGATAGTGTGCAGCATCATCTTGTAATTGAAAAAATGTCGAAGATGAACCTCGCGTTTGATGTTGTAAAATTATTTAAAAGTTATTTGTCCAATAGAAAACAGTTTGTCACCATTGATAACCACTTTAGTGGTACTGAAAATATAATATGTGGAGTACCTCAAGGCTCAAAACTTGCGGCTCCACTATTTCTCCTATTTATAAACGATATTTTTGAATGCAACCTTTACGGAACTATTCAACTATATGCAGATGATGTCGCCATAGTCTACTCATGCGATTCTTTAACAGAATTGCAAATTCAAATGCAAACCGATCTAAGTACCATTAGTTCCTATTGTGATAACCCTAGAATGACTTCTATTAATTAATAATGATTGAGCCTATTATACATTTTTTCTGGTTCTTTTACCTAATGAAAAATTATTATTATAATTAAGTTATCTTTTAATTTTATAAATAAGAAAATTATTTTTGAGTTTACTAAAATTAGTTTTAGAAGGGTAGTGACTCTACAATTAATGAAGAGTTAACTTCTGCCGAACAAAATTTTCAATTTTCCGATGTATTAGAGATGCGAAATTTGCAGCAGCAAGTGCCAACTTTGGCTGATGGTATTGTCGTTTCGAAAGGGGGTATTCAAACACATGCCGATGGTAAGCCTGATTCTAAAAAAATATGCTGTTTGTTGAACCTAAGTTTTTTATTCAAAAATAACGTTTTTTTTTTATTAATTTACACTATTTTTATTAAAGTTAGTACAAAAAATATTTTTTCTTAGTGTCAGATGTTTCCAGATATTTTATTACAAAAAATAATTTAAAAAATTGCTTTTTAGAGCAAAAAAAAGCAAAGTAGTTTAACACTTAAAAATTTTTTGATAAAGGCTTTTAATGTCTTCAAATTTTAGTTTTAAAAAAACAACAAAAATTTGATAATAATTTTTTCTTAAAAATATTTGTTCCTTTTTTTTTATTTTGTCATAAAATTAAAGTTATGTTACGCTCAATTATAAATTTAAAATTTTTCTAGGTCTAGTGACAAACATTCCTGCCAACATGCTCAACGATCAATACGGAATGGCTGGGCTTCTTACCTTTCTGCGTACTCTTGAACATGATCCATCGATAGTTGCCTTGGCATTAGGCCAAGACTTAACTAATCTCGGCTTAAACTTGAATTCTCCAAAGTACAGGTAATTTATTTTTTTAAACTTGTGAAAATAGATAAAGTAAAATTTTAGACATATGAGCGAAATTTGTATACTATTTATTAATTAATTACTTATGTCAAAAAATTCTAGAAATAATCTACATCAAACCTTTGGTGGTCCATGGTCTGACTATCCTCCAAGGATGCAAGATCTGGATATAAAAGTTCCAGGCGAATATATAACAAACCTCAATATACGTGATAAACTTCCAAATATAAAACTAAATAAATTTGGCGATGATGTTCTCTTTTATTTGTTTTACAATTGCCCTGGCGAAGTCTATCAGTCGGCAGCTGCTTGGGAATTGTAATTTTGTTTAAACTATTTTTTTTATAGAATATGAAAATTTATAAATAAATTACAATTTTTGGAATAAAAATTACAACATGATATTTTTTACCACCTATTTCTATGTTAACTAAGTTTAAAAAAAAATTTCTAATTTTTAAGTTATTTTTTTCCTTTACAAAATATGAAATTTCAACTAATTTAGGTATCAAAGAGATTGGCGTTATCATAAATCAGACCGAGCCTGGTTGACACGATCTCCATTTACAAATCCTCCAATTGAACATACGGGAAATTATGAAAAAGCCTCTTATCACATCTTTGACCCAATCCAATGGAGAAAGGTATTGATCGAAAATAAATAAAAAAAAATTGCAAATAATCGAATATTTGTTTTTTGGAAACAAATATAAACGATAAAAATTAAGGAGAAATTTAGAAAGGATTATTAATAAAATAGTCATTGATGTTTATTAATGCAAAAACTTATTTGGTATATTTGTTTCCCGGTATTAAAAAATTAACTATTAACCCTGATATTTATTATACTAGAGTAAAAAACATGCAAATAACTTTAATCTTAGTTTGTAGAGAAATTAAACTATCCATTATTCATAACTTTAAGCACAAATTTTATTTACAAGGTATTGAGTGACTTAAAATAATGAATATTTTTCATACGTTTGGAAGCATATAAATATATAAAATATTAATGGTAAATGAAATTTGAATAATTCAAAATTGAATCAAATATTTTTAAATCAACTAATAAATAATGCATTAATAAGGAAAACATTTTTTACAAATTTCTGTTATCATGTTTTTTATTGTTATTATTAAAACATAAATTAGTTTATACAGAGTTTTATTTATTATTTATTCCATTGTGATTACAATGAAATAAATAATTGTACTTTGCAAAGAAAAACTGCTTTAACGATGTAAAAGAGCATCTTTAAATTAAAACTAAATAAACTTGAAAAATTTCAGATACCAAAAGAGATGATTTTGGACTATAAGGAGCTGGAAGGGAGGCCATATTTACCTGGCGCTATGACACCAAATGCCTCCACTCAAGCGTCCAATAATGTTGGTACGACACCGGCGGGAATAGCGCAACGAGGTATGATGGGAATGGCAATGCCATCGCTTCCTCAACATCCTGCTTTTGCGCCCGCCTCCGCTGTTCAGCAACAACAACCACCAATTCACGCGATTCCCCCACATTCCCAAGCCCAACAACTAACACCAAGTCAATTAATTAGTACTAATACTAACGGCGCTATCGGAATGGAAAATTTGATGGAGCAAAATGTTGCTCAGCGTAAATAAACTTTTAGATGAAGTTGACGAGAAATAAAGGGAATTCTATGGCAGCATTTGTATTATTAGTAGTCGAATTTCGTTGCTATTTTTCGTTATTTTCGATGTTTTTTCGTTTATTACTAACTTTCATAAAACAATAAAAATTTCATAAGTTAGATTTCTACTTTTATACAAAGAATATTTTAAGATTTACCACTTAAGTATTAGTTATAAAAACCAAATTTGCAAAACTCAGTCCCAAAAATATTTTAATACTTTTTTCTAGACGGTGTTCAAAACAATGCGCGTAAAGGATTCAAAAGATATTGCCATTTTTAACAAATTCATTATCCTGAATGTGATAATTTTGATATTTTTGTTAGTTTCCTATCTTTTTTATAACTCTCAACTTGAAATTTACTTTTTTTTACGCGAGAGTTGTGAATAAAATTTTTTGAAACAAATTTTTTTTTTAATAGTAAGAAGTTTGTCTGTGCTTTATGGAACCACCAAAAAAAAAGTTCTTCTACATAATTGAACTTCAAATCTTCTGGTTTGTCTTTTTTTTTTCTAATCAAAATTAAGTTTTAAGTTACAGCTCTAATACAGAATTGAAGCAATAAGTATGCTAAAGCTTTTGTGCTTTTAAATAACGCACTTAAAAAAGTTTATGCTTTTTTTCCAGAAATAAAAAATTTTGAAAAATTAAATGCAAATTTGTCATAATTTAGTTTCTTTTTTGCGGTAAAACCAAAAAGAAAAAAAAAATGTTTTCTTTCAACGCTAAACGGGACTTTCGTATAAATATTAGGTTGGTAAGAAAATAATGTCGGTTTTTAACCGTTAAATTCAAATACATATATTTTAATTTAAATTAAACTTTATCAATCAAAATAAGAACCATTAGATTCTACACATTTTTGCTAACGTTTAATTAAATTCCATATTTTCTATGCATGAAAGAGTTGTGATTTACGTGCTTTGCAATAAATTTTATAAAATTTATCAACATTTTACTTTGTGTTTCCTATTAGATGCTTTAAAAATTTTTTACAATTTTTCACCTAATTAAATGGTATATATTGCTTTACAATTAACTTCCAAAGAAGTATGCTTTGAATATTATTTTTCTCAAGAGTTTTTAGATAAAAAGTATAAAATAGGATTATTAAAATTATATAGTAAATTGGAAATTAACTTTAAAATAAACATCAATGAATCAAATAACAATGGTTTCAATCATTGTCTTTAAATCATCAAAAAGAACCTGAAAATAAAATAAAAGTGAATTATAATAAATTATCATGCTCAAAAAGTGTAGAAGATTGATGCCGAAATAGCCGTTCAATAGTTGGACGAACAGCTGTTTTTGCTGCTTTTTTTGGAAAAGCGCATAAAAGTCTAATCGTTGAATTTTATGTACTCAAAAATTAATTATAAACGTAATAAAGCCGACCAACTGGCTTGTTGTCCTTGATGTCGTAATCTTTAAAATGACGAGCATGAATCCTTGTTTATTCACCAAGGCCCAAAATAAATTGTCGATCATAACCAAGCTGATCGGCAACAGCTTTCCTTCATTCTTTTTTTGAAGAAAAAGATAATTTTTTCCGACTTAAGATATACATTCCACATCATTTTTTAATCATTTTTACGATTTCTTGCAATAAACATTTTGATTTTTTTTAATAATGTAAGTGATCTTATTAGAAAGATAATGTGAATTGAAAAAATATGTATGTAAAAATTATCATCTTTTTCAAAATTTACAAAAATAATAAAATAAAAAATAAAAAAAAAAACAGCTGCAAATAAATTTTTTTATATTGTGTATTTATCTCTTCTAATCATTTTTTATCTCATGTTTTTTTTTCTTAAGTGTTGGAAAAATTGATGAAAACAGCGACACTCAGTACATGCATCCTTTAAGAACCTGCGGCTTCAAATTAAGCGGATCGAATACGCAATTGTTTTCTTCTCCAACTAGACGAATAGTTACAAAGGCCATATTTATTACTTGTATAAAAAGGAATTATAATTGAAAGATAACATAATATTTCACGAATGTTTTCATATTTTGATTTGATTCGGTAATTCTAGTATTTTAGTCTTTTTAGAATACTTTTAAAAATGTATTATTTTATATTTTTTGGCGTTGTGTTGTTTAAAAGTAACTTTTTTTGTTTTAAAATCAAACCTTTTTAGTGTTGGTCTTGTATTTTTTATTTATTTATTAAGGTCTAAGGCACAAACAAAATTCTATTAAAGCACAATGTTTTTCTGATGCGGTTTGATGTATAATTAAAAAATTTGAAATTTATTTATTTAAATTTTTTATTTGAAGTTATTACATTTTTGAGCCCATGTTTTTATTTATTCTGCATACTTTATTTAGTTTTTAAATTTTTTTTTGAATGATAACAAAATATTTAGTTAAATTTTTAGCTATTTTATGTTTCTATTAATGTAATTTACAGGATACTTAAAACTATGGATAAGAACAACGAAGCAAAGTTGAGTGATGCATTAACGCGAGCAGGCGGTGCGTATATTCCACCTGCTAAATTACGAATGATGCAATTACAGACTACTGATAAGACAAGTGAAGCTTTTCAACGTATGACTTGGGAAGCTTTGAAGAAGAAGATTAATGGTCAGGTTAATCGTGTTAATGTTAGCAATATCGTTGATGTTGTTCGAACTTTACTTCAAGAAAATGTTTTGCGTGGAAAGTATGATTCCTTTTATTCTTATAAGAATTAGAATATTTAATTAATTATAAAGAATTTTTATAAAAAGTTAGGTATATCTTTACATATTTTATAATAAGAAAATTTATTAAAAAATTTTAGGGGTATTTTGGCACGTGCTATAATTCAGGCGCAGTCTTTTTCTCCATCTTTTTCGCATGTTTTTGCTGCTCTTGTTGCTATTGTAAACTCGAAATTTCCAAATATTGGCGAGTTAATTTTACGTCGATTGATTATTCAGTTTAAGCGATCGTTTCGTCGCAATGATAAAATAAGTTGTGTAAATGTTTCCAAATTTCTTGCGCATTTGGCAAATCAACGTGTTGCTCATGAAATTGTCGTGCTTGAAATGCTTGTTGTTTTAATGGAAAATCCAACTGACGATTCTATTGAAGTGGCGGTGACACTGCTTAAAGAATGTGGTGCAATGTTAGCTAAAGTGACCCCAAAAGGCTCAAATAGTATATTTTGATTTGATAGTTATATTTCTAAATTTTAAATTAAAAAAGTCAAATGTATTTTATATCTTTTATATTATAGTCAATGAGTTAGTTTATCAACTTTAGAATTAGAAATCTTTTTATTTAATTAATTATTTTTACTTTTTTATATTGCAAGTAATATAAGCTTTGACCCATTTTAATTCTTATAATATCAGAATTTATTTATATACTATTATACACATACTAAGAAATTTTCAATTATTTAATTTCTTTAATATATTGGATGAAAGTTGACTAAATGAACAACTTACTTAATTTGTTTTTATTATAGATTTTTGATAGTTTATTTTTTTAGCCATTTTTGATCGTTTGCGTACTATTTTAAACGATGCAGATACTATTGAACATCGAACACAGTACATGATTGAAACGATTTTTCATATTCGCAAAAACAAATTTGAAGTAATTTTTTTGATTGTTATATAATAATTTGGATCTTTCTATGTGATAGAATTTTAAAGCAAGAAATGTTTTACGTAAAATAAAGATTTATGTGACGTTTAAGCTTCAATCATTCTTTACTATAATTATTGTATAAGAATTCTTTAATTTATTACTTCGAACTTCATATTTTTTAATTTAAGGGTTATCCAATTATGCTTGAAGCTCTTGACTTAATAGAAGAAGAAGATCAAGTGAGCCATATATTGGAATTGAATAATGAGGATGGAACACCTTATGATGCTGAATTAAACCTCAGTAATTTTTTTACTCAAATTTTTTTAAACTGGTTTTTACTTTAATATTTTTAGACGTATTTAAATATGATTCTGATTATGAAAAAAATGAAGCTGAATATGAAGAAATTAGGAAAGAAATTATTGGTGACGATACACCTGATAGCGATGAAGAGGAAGCTGATGATGAGGCTGAGGCAGACGATGGTGACGACGACGGCGGCGGTGTAGAAATTGTACCGAAAAGTTCAGGTTATGATCACTTGTTTTCTTTTATGATTTTTGTGTATATTAAAATAGATAAAATTGTGAATTTTTTTGAATATTTAAAATTCTTAGTATATTAAAGTGTAGTTTTTTCTTACATTGTTGTACTTGTATTAAAATATTTTTTTTAATATTTTGATTATAGATGGTAGCAAGTCCGGTACAAAAATTATTGACATGACCGAACAGGATCTTGTTGCATTTCGTAGAAATGTTTATTTAACGATTCAATCATCACTGGATTTTCAAGAAGCTGCTCACAAATTGCTAAAAAATGAGCTTAAACCAGGAATTGAGGTATTAAATAATTATTTTTTGTTCTAACTTAGTAAAATTTTGGCAATTTAATTTGACTACTTATTTAAGTATTGCTAAATTAAATGCTCCTAGAAATGACCACATTAAAATATATTTTTTAGCGAGAACTTTGTCATATGATTGTTGATTGTTGTGCACAGCTTCGAACGTATGAACGCTTTTATGGGCTTTTAGCAGAACGATTTTGTAAACTTCGTCGCGAGTTTCAGACGTGTTTTGAGCAAATTGTGCGTGAAACTTATCATGCTATTCATCGTTTTGACATAACTAAGCTAAGAAACATGGCTAAAATGGTGGCTCACCTTTTGGCGACTGACGCTATTAGCTGGGATGTTTTAAGTGAAATAAAATTAAACGAAAATGATACTACATCTTCTGGCCGAATTTATATCAAATATGTATTTGAAGAATTGGTGCAAACGATGTCAGAAGTTAAGGTTTATGAGAGGACTTGTGATCCGTAAGTATTTAAAATTATATGTTTTATTTATTATGTTTAATACATTGATGACACCGTGTACGAAAAATTGTAGTTTTGGAACTAAATTTGTTAACTTTATTTTATTTTTTTAGTACACTTCAACATGTTTTTGAGGGAATTTTACCACGTGACAACCCAAAAAATACTATCTTTGCCATCAATTTTTTTACACTTAGCGGTTTGGGAAATTTGACGTAAATTTTTATGATTAAAGTTAAGCAATTAAAAATAATTTTAAAAATTTTAGGCTTGATCTTAGAGAACATTTACAAAAAGTAAACAAAAAGAAAGAAAAGCTAAAGATAAAGGAGGAAGCTGAAATAGAATCATCTTCGGCATCTAGCAGTTCAACGTCGTCATCATCATCGTCATCATCATCATCTTCATCATCGTCTTCATCATCATCATCATCTTCTGATGGTTAGGAATAGTTATTTTTTTTTATAAAATTATTTTCTTTGAAAAAATGTTTTCAGATTTTCTTGGTATACCTTCTGACTTAATAAAAATTTATCTTAATCTCTAATAATCTATAATAAACAAGTAATGTTAATTTTAACAAAATAATTGTCTATATTCGTCTCTAGTCTCTCTTCGTTTTGGATTTTTTGAAGTAGATCTGCTTCGATGACAACGTTTTTTTTTGCGTTCCGATCTATTTTTCGATCTAGAACGTGAATTTGTTCTATCAGGACTTGACACTTTGACCATTACTATTTTCATTGCGGCTGTGACGACTTTCTCTCCTAGTACTCAGTGAATCGTAACGCCGTTTTTCTCGTTCATCTTTCCTTTTTAATGTATTCTGAGACGAAGATTTTTGAGATTGGTCGCCACGAACTTTCTCTTGACGCAAAGAATCATCATCATACAATTTTTTTTGATGGTCCAAATCTTCATATTCCAAATCAACAACTTCTTCTTTGACTTTATTGTAAACTTTAGATGTTGCTGTAGAAGACGGTTTTTTTTGAGATGGTGACCTCAAGTTTCCCTTGTTTGTTGATTTCTTCATGTCCTATATATTTTACAATATAAAAAAAATCAATTTATTAACATAATTTTTCAAAATAGTGAAAAGTTAAATTAACAAATTTCCAAGTGAAATCTAAAAAAATGTTTTCAAAAATAAATACCTTCTTTTTATTTTTTTGAGATTATTACAAAATCAAAAGTATAAAATAAACTTTGACTTTTAAAATAAAGTCAAAGTGTGCAACCGCGTCTTGATAGAACAAATTCACTATTAGATCATAGATTGGAAAAACTCGACAAAAAAAATTGACCATTTCTATTTTCATTGCGTCTATGCCGACTTTGTTTTTTTGTTGTTTTTTGTTCTAGTACTAATACGAAAATTAATGAGGTTGGTCGTCGCGTACTTTCCAAAGAAAAATTTTCATGCTTTAATTTATTTTGATTTTCTAAATCTTCATATTCCAAATCAACAACCTCTTCTTTGACTTTATTTTAAACTTTTGATTTTACAATGATCTAAAAAAATGTGTTTAGAATCTACATCATCTTCTTCAACTTCGAGTGCAGGATCTGTAAAACGTAAAAATAAAAAAAAGGTATTTTTTTTTAGATTTTACATGGAAATTTATTAATTTTACTTTTTACTATTTTGAAAAATTATGTTAATAAATTGATTTTTTCTATATTGTAAAATATATAGGACATAAAGAAATCAACAAACAAGGAAAACTTGAGGTCACCATCTCGAAAAAAACCGTCTTCTACAGCAACATCTAAAGTTTACAATAAAGTCAAAGAAGAAGTTGTTGATTTGGAATATGAAGATTTGGACCATCAAAAAAAATTGTATGATGATGATTCTTTGCGTCAAGAGAAAGTTCGTGGCGACCAATCTCAAAAATCTTCGTCTCAGAATACATTAAAAAGGAAAGATGAACGAGAAAAACGGCGTTACGATTCACTGAGTACTAGGAGAGAAAGTCGTCACAGCCGCAATGAAAATAGTAATGGTCAAAGTGTGCGTCAGTCACGTCCTGATAGAACAAATTCACGTTCTAGATCGAAAAATAGATCGGAAGAACGCGAAAAAAAACGTTGTCGTCGAAGCAGATCTACTTCAAGAAATCCAAAACGAAGGGAGACTAGAGATGAATATACACGGCAATGAATATTTTGAACAAACATTGCTATTATTTTTTATTCTTATTTTGAGCCCAATAACTTTTATTTTAATTAAGCGATAAAATGAATATTATACTTCAGTAAAGTTTTTTAATTATTACTTTATAAAAAATTGAACGTTATTTTCTAAACTTTTTTTCTTTTTTTTTATTGAGTATACATTTTTTGGACAATTATAAGAAAAGAATTGTAAGAAATCTTGTTTGTGTCTACTAAAGGTCTAGATTTATTGTTCTACTTTCTAACATTTGGAAATTATGTTGAATATAGTAGTGAAAACCTTCTGCAAATCTATCTTTAAAGGGTTTTTAGTATTTTAAAAAATTTATAAAACAACTTAGTTAGCTTTTATAAAATCATGCAGTAAGAAATTAGTTATTTTACAATTAATAATAAACATTTTGTATATTTTTACAAAACGTTTCATTGTTCTTGTGACAGCAACAATGCAATTTTACTTTTAGGTGCACAGAGCCATCTGTTTATTTGTCTTTTCATTTATCAAACAATATTTTCTTACAATGTGAAAAAAACTAATATACAATATTTTGTAAAAATACTATCTTTATTCATCACACCTCTCAACCGCCTTAAAAACAATACTCTTTTCACACATTTTACTTACTATTTAATACAATACAAAAATAACCAAAATTAAGTCAAATAGCGTGTATTCTCACTCACATTGCCAGTCCATAGACTATTATTTTTTTATATAAATATGATATATTGAATTTATGCAAAGCATTGTTTTATTTAAGTATTAAACCATTAAAAAAAATCTAATAAAATTAGAAATAAAAAATATTTTAGAGTACTTGGATACTTGTTTAGTAGTTAAAATGCAAAAATCAATTTTCTGGTTACTTACTTACTGGATGTAATAATAGTATTTCTAAATGGAACATATTTTAATATTTTTTTGGTCAATATCTGATATGTTATTTGATTTTTTTAAATCAATACAATAAAAAATACGGATGTCAAATTAATTAGTAATGCAATTTTATATCGTATAGGGGAGTCTTCGCTACATTTAGTCAGAAGACGTAAGTGAAAGTTATGTAATAAGCGTCGTAAGATTGATCGACTTTTATTCTATTGTTTATTATGTTTAAAAATTAAGAGAAATTGTGTTTCCCTACTGAAATTTTTTAAACTAATATGATTTGATTGCATAAAATATTTCCTGAAGCTTTCTGCCGAAAGAAATTCACTTTTTATTACTCCAAATCTAAATTCTATTTATGTGCAATCCAATAAGTAAATTATTATTTTAACTAACTGTTTAGTTAATTTAAATTTTACAATAAAGTTTTTTGTACTTTATTTTGTTTTAACTGGTTGACAGTGTTCTTTTTAATTTTGGTTAAGATTTAAATTTTAAAAAGGAGCAATAATTGAAGCAAATGCCAAATTTTTCCTTCATTAATAATTTTCATTGTTTTTGCACTCTTAACAAAAGTGGGAATAAAAAAAAAGAAAGAAAAAGACATAAAATAAAATAAAATAAAAGACTGAAAAAAGAGGACAACAAAAAAGCTACCAGAAAGCAATTTATTAAAAAATTTATATTTATTAAGTTATTCAAATTGCAATTTTGTTATAATAATTTCTTTACTACAATTTTTTTTGTTACAATTTTACTTTGGCTTAACTGTTTTCTGAAAAAAAAGTTAAATATTATATGAAAAGTTTTGCATTTTAAATTGATATGCTAAAGTGCTTTTGTTATAATTATTTTTGGCTTAGCTTTTTTTATATGTAATTAATTTTTTTAAGTATTTTTTTGTTCTTTTTTTCATAATTCTTAACTTAAATTACATTTCTAAATTAAAGTTAACATTTTTTTAACTAAAAAGTTTGACCAAAGCAATTAATACACAGTTGCTTTTTTTAACGCATTTCTATACTGTTTTTTCTCCAATTACGCATTTCCTTTGGGCATTTCTTTTATTTTTGCGTATTTAGATAATAAGGAAATTAAAAAATTAAGTAAACGAAAAAAAGTCGTAAATTAAAATAGTGGCAAATGGTTTAAAAAAAGAAATTATAGTTTTTCTAATGGTCAAAATTTGCTTAAAGTTACTCTAAGAAATTATTTGAATGAAGGACAAGTAAGCCGAAGTCTTAAGAAAAGTCTCTAAAACTTCTTTATATAAAATTAACTTAAGTAAATTCCATATTTTCTATGCATGAAAGAGTTGTGATTTACGTGCTTTGCAATACATTTATTTCTAATGAATTGATAAATTTTATAAAAAAGCGTAGAAAATTACGCTTTTATTTAATATGATTGTATGATTTAAAAAATGATTTCAAACTTTGCAAATATTAATTTATAGTTTTAAATTTTTTAGAAAATTTCTTTAATACGTTTGAATTTACAAAATAATCATTGTCGTGTGACATAGTTTTATTAGTCTAGGCTTAGGCTTATTCTATTTAAATTAACCAAACTGTATGTTAATAAATAATAATTTGGCTAGTGCTTATATTAGCCAAATTTATTTTATGTTTGCGGTAAAATCAAGATAAAAGTAGGAGTGTTTAAAAAAAAGAGTAACCATTATATGAGTTTTCAAAGAAAGAAAAAAGAGTTGAAAGAAAAAAGTTTCTTTTTTGTAGTAAAACCAAAAAGAAAAAAATGTTTTCTTTCAACGCTAAACGGGATTTTCGTGTAAATAATACAAAACACACAACAATACAATTTGGCAATATACGTAAACAAAGTGCATAAGTTTATGCAAATTATTAGAAATTAATTAATGTCAAACACAAAAAAAAATTTTGCTTGAGGAAATAAAATTTTTGTGCAGTTTTTTTTTAATCAAATTATTGGACCTTCTTTTTCTTCTCTCTTCTCGGCATCGGTTGATTGTCGCTCAACCACCACCATGATTGCCATTATTTCTTTGCAAATCACTTAGACATAAGAGAGACGAATGGATTTTCATTTGCCTTTTCATTTCTGTGTCGACCACGATTCCTCTTACTAAATTATAATTAAAACAGATATACTCATTAAAATCTCACCTTTAGGGGGTGCATTATTGAGAATTTGAGTAGCTGAAACTCCAGAAGCTGTACAAAAAATTCACACTTAGTTTGGTTGCGATGGACACATGTTCAGCTATGTTCACATCGGGTATGATATGAACTTCAGCCGGTCCCAAGCCAATTAAGTTAAGCTGAATATAAACAAAGATCTCCATCAGGTTTATTGTTGGTCAATTGGGAAACATCAGATTCATACAATAAAACAAAATAAAGTTGCATTAAATGAAGATAATAATGAAGAATATAAGAGATATATATTAGATAATAAA
>JANSTW010095668.1:0-11175 GCA_027564275.1 Diadocidia ferruginosa | reverse complement strand
TTATTAAATATTTGAAAACAATTTAATAATAAATTTTAACAAAGTAACAAAAATTGGTATGTGGTTTTATAAATGATAATAACTATATTATGTTAATGCATGTTTTAATTGAAAAATTAATAAATTTAACATGACAACTGAAGCTTTTAATATTTATTTAATCTGATAATTAATTTAAAAAAATATATAAATTTAGTATTTAGAAAAAATCATAAAAATAGTTTTATAAATTAACTAGTTAATTGTTAAAATTTAATTTAAAACAACTTTAAAGTCAATTCACATTAAAACTTTCGATATATGAAACTTTATTACTTTAACTTACAGAAAAAAACACGGAATTTAAAGTGCTTCTCAAATATTTATTTTTATAAAGACGTTCATCTTTTCAATATCTACGTACACTTGAGCGTAGCGTGACGGCGCGGCAGTTTATTTTAACATGTAGAACAACATCCCTATTATTTTGTCTCTATTTTTTGCATCCAAAGTACATTTTCATTCTGTAAGTTTTAGTTAGCTTATATATAAGATGGAGATATATTTTTCAGTGTTTTCTTTGACGTTTAATGTGAATCAGCTATTAATTGTTCGAATAATTATATATTTTTCTAAAATATAAAGAAGCAACAGATGTTTTATAAAATAAGTTTTGTGTATAGAAATTCTGGTTCTTGAGTCAAAAATAATGTTTTAGAAAAAAACAATTGTATTATTATTATCGATTAACCTAATATAACTTAAGTTTTTTTTATATTGAGATTTTTTATTTAAAAATAGTTAAATTTTAACAAAATAAAAATTACAAATCTAATTTCTTAAAGTTTTAACATCTTTGCAGTGGCGTAACTAATAAGGGTCTGGCCGGTCTAAACGATCGGAGACTGGGTTGATAAAAAAACCGATCGGTTCTTAACACACTGAGCTTTTTAAAGTTTTATAGGCTACAGTTTAAATGTCCCACTCTTGGATTCTCCCTAAATTTTGTAAGGAGGTAGAGGGGTCTCCCTTGAACAACGATTGTTCTTGGAGTTTGCGGCGCTCGGACCCCTTTCGGATGGGGAGGGGTTTAAAATTGGTATGCGAAAGTTTGAAAATGCAATATTTTATTGCCACAAATATACAGAATAAAAGGATGGCTAAATTACAAATTTTTTACTTAAGTGGGAAAAAATCCCTTTTAAAATGGAAGGGGCTAAATGCTAGTATGAAAAATATCGAAATTTAAGCATTTATAGGGGTTGTGTAATGTCAAATGAAAGGTCTTGACAAGAGCTACAACTTTAGTTCTTCTTTCGATGCAGCCTCTCGATAAGAAAATTAAAACAAATCAAGGAAATTGTAGGCGGCAGCCTCCTGATAAGAACAGAAATGTACAAAAACCTTTTTTTAGTTTTTTTTCTCTTCCCAGACCATTATAATATCTAAATTTGCTTTTTTAAATTGGTAAAAAAAATCAATGAAATTAATTTCCTATACAAAATACAAACATTAACCCCCCCCCCTCTGAAAGGGGACCAAGGGCTGCAAAGGTTGTTCAGGGAAGACCTCCTACAAAGTTTGGGGTGGATTCAAGAGGGGGAGGCATTCTACATATTAATTGCCATTTTATGATATAGTAAAGCCACTCTATAAAACAATAATTCTTACTCTATAGTTGCAATGCACTTAAAAAAACTAATGATAACAAAACTAGTTTCAAAAGTTTTCCAATAGATAGACTAAGCCAATTTATTTTAAATGTTTTACTCGAACAAGCATATCAAATCTCTAGTCACAAGGAAAGGAATTTAAATATGGTAATATTTACCAATAACATCATTTGAGAATGATATTAAACATACGGATGGTAATTTAACTATCCGAGTAAAAAACAAATTTGGGTAATTCTAACTATCGGCGAGTATTGCTAACACCAAAGATGAGTATTTTGTTACCTATAACCATCCAACAAACATTTAACCTGCCGGATGGTTATAGTTTGCAGTTTCTCTATAACAAGAAGAAAGTAAAGAAATAAACGATTCAACTAAGTTCGGATGAGAGTTGGATTGAAGATCAAAAATCAGAAAAAAATAAAAAAAATACACGTGAAAAAAGCCTATCTAAGAGCAGAATATTCAAAAACTTTTAAAATTTTATAAAAACACTTAGAGTAGTCTACAATCTAATACAAAGTAACATAAGCGGCAAACCGAACGAAACTGTTTTAATAAACAATTTCTGCCAGTCAATATAAACAAATTGTTTATAGTGAACTTATTTGCTTATAAAATCAGAGTTTTTATCTTAAACAAACTAAAAATTTATTAAACTTTTTGCAGAAACTTGAATCGAAATAACTGACTAATTTTACCGTTAATTACATTAATAAATTAATTAAATTAAATCTACCAAAAAGTTCGTTTGGATTGCCGCCTATGTAACTCAATTTTAACGCGCAAAATTCTAAAATTACATATAGAAAACCTGTTTGAAAGATTTTCATATAAATTTCAATTAGAAATTCAGAATAACATTTAATAGCAAAATCCAATAAATATTATTGTAAGGTAGGAATTTTGTAGGAATTGTAAGCAAGGAATTTTTAGGTAAGAACGTCCTTCTGAAAAAAAACATTGGACTCCCATTTATATATAGAGTAAATAGTAACGCCATTGCTTTTTTTCTACTATGTATCATTATACAAATAGTTTTTCTACAGTAATTTCAAACAAATGTTAAAATTTATCTATTTATATAAACTTAATTACATTTTTCCATAGGGGTAATAACCACATTTTCATCATATAAATATAATTTGCTTATTTCAGAAAACAAAACATGTACATCAGAAGAATTTTCATGTAAAAGCAACGAAGGTGAATGCATTCCATTGTCTTGGATGTGTGATCAAAACAACGATTGTACAGATGGATCAGATGAAGCTGCATGCAGTAAGCATTTCATTTAATTAATTTAATAAATAAAACATATACAATATTATACATACAATAAATTAACTCAACATTATTATTTATTTAACACAAAATTCCTAGAAATATAATAATTTTCATTCATAAAACATACTCGCTCATATAAAGTTTAAACTCAATACAATAAATTTAATTGAGATTTTCAATTTCATATAATTTAATTTTGGATTTTTACGCTGCGCGTTGTGTGGGATTTGCTTGATTTTCATTTTTCATTATATTTATTTGGGATATAATAATAATATACGAAAGGCGATTTATAATTGTATTTTTATTGTTTTAAATTTAAAATAAATTTTATTATTATTACAATTTTTCATATAATAAATTAGCATCATTCTCTGACATAATATGGGAATGATGCTAATTTATTATATGAAAAATTGTTTAAATATTATACCTATAATGTGCGTTAATTAAGCACAATAAATCTATGTAACATAAAAATTTTGGACAACACTTATTTTATGAAAATAATTTTATAAATAAAAAGTTAAAAAATATTTAAAATACTTGAGATTTATCAAAATTCAGGATATATAACGATTTCATATAGAAGTATATAAATTTAAAGAAATCAATTTGATCTAAAATTAAATTAATACACAGAAAAAATAAATGTCTGTACTATCAGTTGCCGTTATTTGTATCGTATAATAGATGGCATTGACCCTAAAAACAACAACAAACATACTAAAATACGTCTGTTGATGCTTCAAATCAATAGATGGCTTTTCAAAGTGATATAACTATACAAATATAAATATCAATGATAGAACTTAAAAATTGTATATGTATAAAATATACATATAATGAAATGACACAATGATTCTTCTGTATAAAACAAACACATTTAAATCAGAGTAATTACAAAAAAACCCGCTCAATTATCAAGGAATATAATTAACTTTGTTACTATAATTAATTTGGTCGAGAGGCTGATGAATGAAAAACTAATTTGTTATTTACCTTTATTTGCCTATACAATTATGTGATGTTAATTTGAAATGTCCTCATTTAATTCAAATGCTTTCTAATTATACGCAAAAACGGAAAAACTAAGTATATTTGATATTGTTCCTAAATTTTCTACGTTTTGTATTCCATTCGACGGTTTTTATACGTGTCACGTGGCTATCGAATTTCTTTTATATATTATATTATACTAGTTGTATACCCGACAGAAAACAATTTTTGATTTGGATAATTAAAAATTCTTTTTTTTAGATAAAGGTATACCTAAAAAAAATCTTTGAAATAATTCTGTTTTCGAAATCGCAAAACGTCTTGTTAGCAAAACTATTAAGGTTAATTAAAGCGGCCTTTTAAGATTTTTTCTGTACTAACTTTCCACACAATTCAAATTAACTAATAATGCATTTAATTCTGCTAAAAGTTAGTTAAAGGTATTTAAAAAATCCATCGTGTTTTGAGCAATTCTAAAAGTTTGAAATGTCTATAGCTAGTCGGGAAGTTAGTTAAAAATCAATTGCACAATTTGTACTAGACAAACAAACATAAAACCAAGTCAATAAAATCGTGGTAATTTACAATAAAATAGACTTTCTGCTACGAGCTTTTTTTAACACAATTATATACATTCAAACTCGTCTAAAATCTTTCTAAATAATTAAATTTTATTTTTAATATGCTACGCATTTTTGTCTTTTTTTAATTATATTCTATTACGTTATTCCGTACAGATATTTACTTTCATTACCAACAGTATATGTCCTTTGTTAGTTTGCAATTTTTTCATACTTTTAATTTAAGAAGGATAATAAATGTATATATTGTGTCCTTTGTATATTTTCCTTTATTTATATAAGATCATTATTATTATTATTTTAATAATGTAAAAGACACATTTTGAATTCAAATTCGTACAGTATGTTGTGTTGGTTCTAAATTAATGAAATGAAAAAATATATAATAGGGGGAAAGTCGTTAGAAAAATGAGCTTTTTGTAAGATTAAAATTTAAAATATAATATATTCGTGCGTACATAAGAGAACTAATTAATTTGTGTTTATATTATGTAGGTATACAATTGTTACAAAAGGAAACGTTTTACTAAATATGAATTTTTCAAAGAAATATATACCAGTGGCGATCGGTGGATTTTAAGTGTTTTTATTAAGAATTTATTAGAGATTCAAATTGAATGAAATCATCTCAGACATTAAAATTTAACAACATATTTTTATTATTATAATAGAAGATCAAATCATATCATTGTATCCTTTATTATGACAACTCATTTCAATTAAATTGATTTTGATAAAATGTTATTATATTTCTAAGAAATTTAAGAAACTTAAAAGGCTTAAAAAATAATAGAAAGTTTCTTAACAAAATTTATATGGTTATGTATAGAAAATTCAAAGAATTTGGCAATGTTAATCGAAAAATTACTTGAAATTTTATATAGTTACATTAGTCATGAGATTTTGTCTGCAAATTTATTTAGATTTCATGGTAAATAGATTTGAAATTTAGGAACACAGGCTATCAATTAACGAAAAGTGAATATTATTGGCTTTAGCTGTGTGTTCCTAAATTTCAAATTTGATACCATTCACGGTCGAATAAAGTAAATATTTAAATTTTTTTGGTATTGTAAAAAGATATTTCCTGTGATTTATTTAAATTTTTGAAACTTTTATTGTGCAGCTTATCTAGATGATGCCCTTCGATCACTCGCCAATGATATAGAGTTACATTTTTTCTTCAATATAAAAATATTTTATACAAACCTTGTTATATAAAGTGAAGAAACGTATTTATTTGAACTTTGTTAAATTGTCTTATCTATATATACCCTTTAGAATTTAGACAAAGAAAATATAATTTACATCATACATCATTTCATATTTCTGAGTTTTCCAAGTATATTTTATTTATAATATACGGAATAAAAACATTTAAACTTATAAATTTTGAAATAA
The DNA here is from genome assembly GCA_027564275.1 of Diadocidia ferruginosa. Taxonomy (NCBI): domain Eukaryota; kingdom Metazoa; phylum Arthropoda; class Insecta; order Diptera; family Diadocidiidae; genus Diadocidia; species Diadocidia ferruginosa. The sequence goes on along the minus strand of JANSTW010095668.1, from coordinate 5,252 downwards.
TAAAAATAATGTAACGAATATTGAAATAATAATATTGACAAAGCTTAACTTTTATTTCTCTCTATAAGACGTACTCGACAATGCAAAAGTTTTGCTGCACATTTCGTAATCATAGACTATGAGATATTATCCAGCACAATTCATCGAATTTTGTTTCTACTTGCAATTTAAAAAATATTCATATAACATATTTTAGAAGAAAAAAAAGAAAAAACTCATTCCTTGAAACTTTTTCCGGGCATTTTTGGCACAGATTAGGGTTTTCTGACAAAAATTTTTAGGTCTAAGGAATAAATATCCAACAATCAAATCCTTTATCTCCTTATGGCCAAAATTTACTTTTATTTCTTATAAAAAGCAATAACTTAATTTTTGTTTTTTTTTTTTCAAATTAAAAAAGTCAAATTTGAGGCATATACGAAAAGATAATAAGTTTTTTACCCTTTAACAAGTCGATTGTTTTTTTTAAACAAGTCAAGAAGTACATTTTATGCAGTTACCAGCATGGTAAAGTTTCCGAAAAACGTTGTTTAGGGCCTTTCTATCCTAGCTAATATATTTTTTTAAAGAATTCGAAAATGTCCATAATTTGCTACTCTTTTGGGTACATTTGATTTGTCAGTAAAGGGCCTCCCAATTCCCGCAAAATGTTTGTAGAGGATTCAAGAAAGATGGGAGTGAAGTTTTTAGATATACATAAATCAAATCGCATAATATTTATATAATTTTCGCATAAAAAGTTTACCCAAAAAACTGAGTACCGAAACAACTATAGCTATTGCTATATTTTGTTGGGATATTTTCAATAAACTATTTTTATTATATGTGCATACAATAATAAAAATGTAAATATTTTTAAATTGGATTTTTCAATTGTTTTCTTTATTTATCTATTTTAGAAAAAAATACGATAAAATTGAAATTCAAGTCATATATACGTTCATATATAAAAGTATGTAATTTTAGTATATAGAACGTGTGATTCTGGAGTAGAGGATGTTTCAAAAATTGATAAAATATGAAATAATTGTTATTATTTTTTAGTTCTTAAATATCTGTGAAATCAATGCTAAAAGTCAAGATAAAAATATTAAATTTATAGCAAAATTTAACAATCGTATATAATGTAAGATCTACTTAAATGTTACTATTACAGAGTCGCTACCAGCATCAAACATTTTATTTTGCCAAAATTGCAATTGCTATATATAATTTTTCAGAACCTTTATTTATAAACTTTGCAAAAACTAATTACGCACTTAATAGCTACCTTATATTAATTCACAACTTTTTAATAAGAAAAATGTGTTTTATCAATTTTTTAACAAACATGATCAGATGTACGGTAATTGATATTTATGTTATAGTCTCAGAATTAAAGCTTTTTCTAAATTTAATTATATTTCCGTATTATGATTTAATTAGAATTAAATTTTTGAACAATTTATTTAACTAAAATGTTGACCGTCTTGAACTTTTATGTGCATATACTCTGTGTGTATAGAAGGTAACAAATAATATATAAACAATTTTCCTATTTCTCTATATTATATACTTAACAAATATTTTTGTTTGTTATTCAATTTTCTTTCAGATCACTTGTATATTACAAGAACTTGAACTCTGTTTATTTTCTATTATTTTATTTGTTTTGTTTAAATGAAAATATATAAAATATAAATAATTCTAAAGCAAATAATATTCTATATACTGTATACAGTAGCGGAGCTATGTTTTTTGATTTGTATGTAAAAGCTCAATTTTTTTCAAAATTCACCTAACGTTATTGCGTAGTGAATGAAACTGTGAGTAGTTCCACTAAATTTAAAAGCAGTCGGACAGTCTTGATACAACACAATGCGCTTTCATGACATAACACACAAAGACTTAACGCCCAAAAGCTTCAAAAAGCTTTTTTCTAATTGTTTTCTAATTCTAAAACGGATAAAGCAGCTAAAATATAAACCTATCGCTTTGTTTATATTTTTAAAAAAGGAAAATTTTATCCATTTTTAGCAAAGACAAACAATAAATAAGTTTTTGTATGATTATAGCGGTTTCAACTTGTTAAAGCTTTTGGGCGTTATATCATTAGGTGTTATGTCATTTCACCGTATTACATTTTAAATGAAGGGCTTATTCCTTTTCATATTAAATTGAAAACCTATTGATCAAATAACGCAATAAAGCGAGTATTTAGATAAAATTCAGACTGCAATAAAATGTATTAATTTTAAACAAATTAAGATTCTTTTTGTAACTAAAAAAAAAAACATTTATAAAATTTAAAAAAAAACATTTTTTCCCCTATGAATTTATTTGGTCAGCAGCTGCCACTGACTATACACATATATTATATAATAAAGTCAATGTGGTCGCTTTTCTTTTATTATTTTATCAAATAGAAAAACAACGAGCTTTTTGTTGTTGTCTTTGAAAATTTTCATTATTATTTTTTTAAATTCATTGCTATATGAAAATAATTATCAAAGGAATTGTTTTTTTGCGCTTTGTTAAATTGAGTATAATATTTAATTTTGTGGCTGGAGCAAAAACAAAACAGAACAACAAAAATGTAATCTTCTAAAATTAAAAAAAACAACGTTTTTTATTATCTTTTATGTGTCTTTCATATCGCATATATTCTCATTATTTATTTATAAAAAAAATATTTCATAAAATATGGTGAAAGTATATTAATATTTGATTCACGCATTTAAGCTTTCTTTTTATCAAATCGTTTTTAATAATTTGTGTGGATATAATATTTTTTATTTTAATGACAAACAAGCAATGAAATTTAGGCAATAAAATTTCGTTAAGTTATTTTGTGAAAAGGTTTTAAATCTTTTTTCTTACTTTGTGTGTTAAGCTTTAAAGTTTATTGAATTTAAAAAAAAACAACTTCATATATTTTTAAATTAAATTAAAAAAGACCACATCAAATATGTACCATAATTCAAATTATTATTGAATATGAGTAACCAACTTAAAAAAAACCTCTCAACTCCGCAAAGACGAGAAATCAAACGATACCCAAATCAAATAGTAAATCCAATTGAATTTTGTGGATAAACGCAATATAAAGGGATATTTTTACAAATGAAAAAATAAATCCAAAACAATAAAAGAAAAAAAACTTTACCAAAAAGGATTGGAAATGCGGTTAAATTGAATTGTTTATATGCGGGATTTATCGCATCTTATATCCAAATTCATTTTCTAGATATTGTTTTTAGCTTTTTCTTTTGAAAGTTAGGGACTTATATCTGTTTTGGCAAGTTGTTAGACCGAATGTGACTATAACAACACTTTAATGTAGATGTATAAATAATAATTTGTGATTTTCATGTGAGAGAAATTTTGAATTTAAAAACGTAAACTACACATATTTAGAACATAATAGATAACTTGAAATTAAAATAAATCAAAATACTTCAAATTTTCTGTTAAACCGAATAAATACAATCGCTCGTCTATTAATTATTCTATTCATAGGTAAATGGTTTTTTGGTGATTTTTGAATCTTAGGAACAATTTTTTAGAAGAATATACTGCACATAAGGGTTAAGAACTATTTTATGGAACTTATTCTTCATATATATTTTTTAACATTTTTTATTTAAATTATTAATTATTTTTTTATATAAAAGTTACATTGCACATTCAAACGTGCGAAAGGGCTAATTTAAATAATCGGTCAGTAAACAATTATATAAATTCATTTATTCATCCCAATTTAAAAAAAAATCAAAAGTTTATTAAATTCAATAATATTGAGCTTCAAGAAGAACACGTTACTTTCACCTAGATTTAGATACGTCAGAAAAAAATTATTTAAATATTTAGTTGAAACATTTTGTCATTTATATGCAATAATGTGCAGTGGTGCCTATATGCTATGGCAATCTACAATATTAATCATAAACACATAATTCGAAAAACTTTTCCACTCTCCATATACTTTCCATATTATACGTGTTCTGAATATCAACAATATAATATTATATTTATTCAAATGGACAAAATAAAATACTTTTATATGGCAAAGTTTCATAGACAAATTAAATGATAAATTATTCAGGACATAAAAAGAAACTATATATACATAGAATCTACAAATATACCTTATATACTCTCTTCTTAGATATTTATTCCGTTCCATTCCATTCCATATACACAGTGATACCTTAAGTACCTCGCCAATATATATACGACTGTGAAGTAGGAAAACCCAATTGCAATTCAAAAGTGTTTGCATCCATTAAAAATTTACATTTTTATTTGTGTAAAGATATAATATTTTGCTGATGTTTTACATTATACAATATAGAAAATGTAGAAAATTGTGGAAATTTGATAGTTTTAATATGCAAACTGTTCATTTATATACCAACTTTTAAAATAAAAGGATTTTCTTACATTTATTTATGAATTATTTAACATTTAATTATAGGAAAAAGGATTTTTTCCCTACGGTTTTAGTGTTACATATGCTTGGAAAAATATTATAGAGGAAAGTGTATAGCGACGACCTGATAGAATTGTTTAGTAAAGAAAATTAAATTATTCTTAAACGAATCAGTACTTATTCACGTAAGGTGTTAAGAAGTTAGCTTCATATTATTGAATTTCTACGACGAACAAAATCCAAAAAATGACCTGTTGTAGTTGCTGACAAACATTGATAAAGGCGTCAAAAAAAAACGAATTAATATATCATAAGGATTAATTCTAATAACTTAAAACAAACGGATTTAAATTAAAAATATCAATTAATAAAATTATCTAGATTAGTGTATTGACAGTCTTTAACAATTTCTTATTGAACTGCATGATTGTTACAAAAAGTCCAGTAAAAGTAATCGGTTATGGAAATTCCAAAAGGCATCAACATCAACACCATACGATGATGTTCTAGCAAATTGCTAAATGTTTTCAACACAACAATATTTGACATTAAAAACCATTTGGATTATTTTATAGATTTATTTAATTTAACAAAAAACCCAAAATATTTTTTATAAAAAGCTTTTCTTCATTTAATTCACTCACTTGTATATACTCAATTTACTGATTACTTTTCTATATTACTTTTGTTGATTTCTTACAAACAACAACGATATATAATAAAAACTAAAAGAAAAAGAAAAGCTTTTACACAAAACACCGTTTTTTTTTGTTCATACAAAAAGATTTCTAATTTGTTTGATCTTTGCACAATCTATCAAAAGAAAATGGAAAATGTGTTA
>JANSTW010095557.1:0-18353 GCA_027564275.1 Diadocidia ferruginosa | reverse complement strand
TTCAACCACAACGCTCTCAACAACCAATTAATGGAGGTAGGGTTTTTTTACAACAGCAACAAGTACTAACGGCTTCACCACAAAGACCAACAATGGGGCAGCAGAGAATTGTTGTAGCAACCCAACCTGCTCAACAACCTCAACAGTTACCAGGGACAACAGTTCCAAAAGCTGTTAATTTGTTGCAACCAAAATCGGAGGAAATTATTGTTGATGATTCTCACACTCAATCAAGTGTACAGCAACAGCAAAGACAACAAGTTGGACCTCAATCATCAAAATCTCAACAAAGGATAACTTTAGGTTGTGCCCTTTTTTATCTTTTAAAAAAAATTTTTTTTTACATGTATTAATTTATATAGTTTTTATTGATATTTAAATAGTTGTGTTTTTCTAGGTAACTTACACTTTCAACAAGATCCAAACGATCCGCAGAAATGGATTATTACCAACGATAGTGGTTCTGCGACTTCAGCAAGCTCTGTAAAAAGACTTCCAAATAGACCGCTGCCTTCAACAACACAATTTAACAATTTACAAGAATATAAAACGACCACCGGAGGGGACTCAACTTTCCTGAGTACTCCTTCAACAAGTTTTAACAATTCTAATACGTCGCCAAAAAAGCAAAGTAAACGTATTGCGTGTACTTGTCCTAATTGCGTTAGTAGTGTGCCTGGTCAACGTGTTACGTAAGCGATAGTTTTCTTTATTTTAAGTATTAGGTTGTTCAATATGAAATTGCCGATTTTTAACATAATTTTTTAATGATAATAACCTTTTTTTAACAAAATTTTATTAATCGAAATAAGCACCATTAAAATCAACGCATTTCTGCCAACGAGTTAACAATTTATTTATGCCATCGGAAAAAAAATTAGAGCTTCTAGTGTCGACGAAGTCTTTGGAGTCATTTTCAATTGATGTTTTGTTCTTGAATGTTTTCTCCTTTAAAAAACTATCCAAATGCTTAGAAAAGTGGTGATCAGTTAGAGAAATATTAGGTTAGTAAGGTGAATGCAGTAGAATCTCATAATAGAGCATTCTTTTATCTTTAAAATGATACAAAAAAGTTATTATTTATTAGGAAATTATGTCACTGAAAAACTATTTAAAAAAAATCGGCAATTTTATATTGAACAGCCTAATATATTGCAATGAATCTAAAAATAAAAAAAAAGTTTGTATCTATTTAGCACACACTTTTCAAATACTATATTTTAATTAGAAACTTTAACAACATTAAAAAAGAAATTTAGTGGTGAGAGGGGTCGTTTGCATAATTGCCACATTTGCAATAAAACTTATGGCAAGACCTCACATTTGCGGGCTCACTTGCGTGGGCATGCCGGTAATAAGCCATTTGCATGTGATTGGAATATGTGTACAAAGAGTTTTACTCGGAGTGATGAATTGCAACGTCATCGTCGTACACATACTGGCGAAAAGCGCTTTTCATGTCCGCAATGTGGTAAGTAATAATTAGTATTTATAAAATAAAACACGATATGTAATATATATTTTAATTTTAGGCAAAAAGTTTATGCGCTCTGATCATCTATCTAAACACATTCGAACTCACAGCAATCAACGTCATTCGGCGCCAGTTCGCGCTGAAATTATCGGAATGGTGGCTTCGGCTTCCTCTTCACTTTCATCTTCAGCTCCAAACTCTATTGTTGCGGTAGCTGGTACCCAGACAACTGGAAATTTACCATTTGTTTCTCGAAATGTGGTCGTTTCATCAATTACCGGTTCACCAATGGTTATTTCAACTCCCTCATCAGTTGTAACATCGGCTGGCACTATTTTACAGCAATCTAATTTGGGCCCTACTCAAACTGTTGCAGAAGCTTTAGCCGGAGTTGGAATTAGACGGATTTGATCTTGAAAACTTTTATTTTTTCATATATTGGGTTATATATTAGGAACTAAAAATATTTAAATTATTTTCAAGTCTTTTAATAAGCCTTTGTTTTTCTATATTACTACCAAAAAAATGTTTGAACATTCGTCAAACGCATGGAAATTATTTGTAAGCATTATTGGAATTTTTTGAATTAACTAAGTAAATTTCGTGTTGATTTATTTTTAGGTCAATTAGATGCTTTAAAAAATAAAAATTTTAAGCCCAATATTTGGATTGTATAGTTTGGTCTTATTCGTTTCTTTCTCATAGTCTTTTGCATTTCATATTTTAAAAATTTGTTCTTTGAACTTTGTAAAAATCATTATTTTCATTAGGTTGTTCCAAAAATTATCTAGAATTTAAACTAAACATTTTACGAGCTTTTTGGTAGAAAAATGATTTTAGGGAAAACCAATTAAACTGTTTGCAAAAATGGAAAGATATTTCTGACTCTTTTTCTAGTTTTGCATTTTGGAATTTAGCTTTCAAAGTTAAAACTAAGTTGTTTACTAAAAAAATTTCCAACTATTATTCAGTTTTTGATTACGTGAAACATATTTCACAAATATTTCTATACCGGAATCAGTTTTAAAAGAATTAGCTAAGGAATTTAATGCTAAGTAAAGGATATTGTATTTGAAATAACCTAATAATATTAGATTATGCAAGATTTTTATTAAAATCCTCAATCAGATTGTGCCTTTTTATTATTAAAAGAAATATTATTTGTTGATTTTAGAACTGTTTATTTAATTTGTTTGCCAATATTTTATGAATTCACTTTTGAAAAACAATGATTTGAATTTGTTTATAAAACATTCAACACTACATTACTTTTATATATGTTTTTTAGAAAGAAAATGATTTAAAAAATTTACCAAGAGACCTGAGTTTAATCCTTTAATCTCAAAGAGTTGTTTGACATCAATATATTCAAATAAAAAATGTTACGATAAATTAATTAAAAACGTAGTCCAGAAATCGTTGCGTGCTGGTTTTACTTGTATAAATTCTTTTCAATAAAACAGGGTATATGCGCCTTTGACAATTAGATTTTTGAGCCAAAACATAAGAAGCTTAAAATATTTATTAAAGGTAAAAATCTTCGTCCGTTTAAAATTACTTTTAAATTCCCATACAGAATTGGTTTTAAAGCGATCGATTTCAGTAAATAGATTTTGTTCACTTTAAAAAATAATGATAGACAAAATCAGATAATTGAGAATTGATTTATTTAGTAATTTTTGTTGGCAAAACCATCCGAAGATATATTTTTGTTAAAGCTGGTGTTATTGAATGTGCTGTAATAAATGGGCTTACGACTTTACTCAAAATACTGCCTCCTTTTATTTATTTTTCTTTCCTTCAATACTTTTGGTTTATCAGCGCGAAGTGCAAGGCAGGAGGATGAAGTAGAGAACGTAAGTTTTGTTAGGGATATCTTTAAACGTAGATTTTTGGATGAAAATGTGGAGGATTTGCTTGTCAATAACACGTCAAATGAGTGTCGACGCAATTACATAAAAAAGGTTTGTATTTTCTGGCTTTTTAGAATAATGTTTGTAAAACCTAGTGTATTTGTAGTATATTAAAATGTTTTATATCCTAGAAATAACTATATTGTATAAAAATTTCTTAATTGAAAAAATAATAATTCAGTTTTATAGTTTGTGTTTTTACATAAGAAACAGTATTATTGCGAGCCCTAGTTTTCCGCATGCCAGCTCCCAGAAAGGGTTTGGCAGAGCAAGCGCGACATGAACATATTTTGTACTATAATTTTTTTTTGTAAATAGTTATGCAACTTGCAGATTGCACTCGTTTTCTGTTTTCAATTATTTCCACTCTTTTGCTTACCGTATTCAAGTACATATCATGCCCTACCCTAAATTAGAAGGTTTAATAAAAATCAACAAATGACAAAAAGTTTAACTTTTATTTATCTTTTATACTTTTTTTAAAATATATTTTTACTAAACAAAGTTGATTTATTGCTTCCATACAATGAACAGCTATTATATACAATTATACCCCATAATTTAATCCATTGAGGACCATGTACATAATTTTTCACGCATGCCTTGTGATGAAAAAAATAGGAACGAAAAATAAAATACAATTAAAAAATAACAAAAAATAAATATTAGAGAAAAAAATGTTAGTGACAAGGAAAAACATATCCATTTGAAGAGACAATTCTTTTTTTTGATGAGTAGAAAAAAGTTAAATACAGATGTAAAAGATAAAAAATGCATGGAAAAACAATGAAAGAATAAAAGAAAAAAAAATAGTGCAATGAAAAGAAATGGTACTATGTTAAAATGATGATGAAAAAGATGATAGATATTTTTTAGTTTAAAACACGCATAGTCTTTAATGTAAAATTAGCTTTAAAAAGCCTATTAGATAGAGAAAAACTTTCGCACCGGAAGTTCAAATTATCAAAGGTAAAACTTTTCATAATTTCCCTACACAGGTAGTGGTTAGACGGGAAACTCACACAATGAAACTGCTCAAAGATTAAATATTGCACAAATTCAATTATTCAGGGTGTTCTATTAAAAAGTACCCTTTTGAAAAGTTTATATTTTTTAATAAAAAAGCCATTGCAATCAAATTTGCATAACTTTTTATGAAGTTTTTGCTAGAGCAAAACATTTTTGTCTTATTCGGCGCAGAATTTAATTTTGAATTGAATGGTTCGTAGCACGTTCTAGTTGCTCGCTTAAAAATCGAATTATGAAAAAAATATTTGTAATTAATGTTCATTCTTTATACTGGTTGAATAAATCTTTTCATTACAAAGGTTTTTATAATCTTTTCTGATGTTTTTCGAAAGAAAAGGAAGTTATAAAATTTTAAACGATTCAGAAGTGAAAAGTGAAAAGTTTAAAACTTTGGTTTTAGATCTCAAAAAAATTCTGAATTGCTAGTTAGATAGAACAAAAAATTCTGCACGACTGATAAAATAAGCGTACTCCTAAAATCATGGTCAAAACATAGTAATTCCTATAAAAAATTAATATTTTACAAATTCAATAATAACACTGAAAGAGGGGAGGGGGCTCACAAATAGGTAGGAGTAAATTTTAAAATCATAAAGCTCTATTGTATAAGATTGCCTTCAGTCATTTATAGATATTTGTTAAAGTTGAAATTTGAAGATTAGGACAATTTTGTAAAAAAAAAAGTTTTTTAAATTTTACGTTACTATAAAATTTTTCCTATATATATTTCTCGCAAAAATCGTAGAAAGAAAAGAGTTCTTGATTATGGAAACTAAATGAGTGCTTTCATTTACAATTTTCATTACAGTATTTTTAAAGGATTTAAAAAAATAAAATGATTCTACGCTTTTGCACCATCAAAAATTGAGTTTAAACTGCAAAATAACGAAAAAACATTTTAGATGAAAAAATATATAAAAAATAAATGTACAAATGGTTTCTTCACAAGATGGGTAATTAACACCGTAATCAAATTTTAATAATATGTATTAAAAATAATTAAACACGATTAAACTTTTTTGAGAAATTACTTTTTTGTACATTACAGTATTTAGCAATTAGGTGAATGACGCAACAATATTGCTTATATTGTGAGTTTCTTTTACAATGAAGAAATACCTTTATATCCTAGAAATAACTATATTGTATAAAAATTTCTTAATTGAAAAAATAATAGTTCATGCCAGCTCCCAGAAAGAGTTTGGCAGATTATTTGCGATATATTAAAAAGTTTTATTCCCTAGAATTAACTTACTACTATATAGAAAAAATTTGAACTTTATATTTTAAATTTTATTTTAAATCAATTTTAGATTACTTTTATAAATTTACATTGCTTTATTATTCCGTGTAAATATAATAGTTAAAAGAATTTATTGTAGATGATGCGTTTTGCTTTTAACAATTATAAATTATATGCTTGGGGCGAAAACGAATTGCGACCAATTTCAAAGATTGGACACTCAGGTTCTATTTTTGGTCGAGCAAAGCTTGGGGCATCTATTGTAGATTCTATTGACACTTTACACATCATGGGACTTACAGAAGAATATAACTATGCACGAGAATGGATTGCAAATTCGTTAAATATGAAACAAGCGGTTAGTTTATATTTGTTTTGTTGTTTGTTTGAGAATGATTTACATAAATCATAATAAAATTTGTTAATTTTGTCTTTATTTTTGAATACAGTGGTAGACAAAATTATTTCAACTAAAAAATTAATATTTAATATAGAAGAAAAAAAGAATAACAATCAATTTAATCTAACATCTACTTATAATAAATCTAATCTAAAAGAAAAAACAAAACTTTAATTATAACACATAAAATTGTAAGTAAAATAATACTAAAAATGTTAAAAAAAACTTTTTAGCTTCAATCTCTATCGGTTTTTGAGACCAATATTCGTTTTGTTGGAGGACTTTTATCTATATATGCCTTAACTAAAGATAAGGTACTTTCTATTATAATAAATTTAAGTGTAATTTTATTTGAAAAGTTTTCACTTGTTATTTAATAGATATATTATAATCTTAAAAATTTTCCAATTTTTTTACAAGAATAATTTTTTTATAAGAAAGTTATTTTAAAAGTATTTTTGGATAATATTTATTATAACATAAGTTTTTTAGATGTTTTTGATGAAAGCACAAGAAGTTGCAGATTTGATTTTACCAGCATTTAATACACCAACGGGTAAATTAATTAGGCACATGATGATTAAATTAAAATAGTATTTTAATTTATATATATATATAATTAATATTTATTTTTTAGGCATTCCACTTTCATTAATCAATATGATTACTGGACGAGCAACTACTCACTCGTGGGTATTTAATGGCTGTGTGATACTTTCTGAGTTTGGTTCATTAGAGTTAGAGTTTGATTATTTATCAAGAGTGACAGGTAATTCAACATATGTTGAAAAAGCGCGACGAATTAGAAAAGTTCTTAGCAAAGTAGAAAAGCCAGATGGTCTTTATCCACTATATTTAGATCCAAAAACTGGCTTATTTTGTTTAAGTACGTTTCAAATTATTTAATGCTTTGAGACTGTTGGGTAATGTAAAATTATTTTAGAGCATTATTCAATAGGCGCACTTGGTGATAGCTTTTATGAATATTTATTAAAAGTTTGGCTTTTAAATAATAGAATTGACTCGGGATTAAAAAATGTTTATGATGAAGCTATGATGGCTGTTGAAAAGCATATGCTTTATAAATCTGAACGTTCCCATTTTTCATACTTTGCTGAGCTAAAATCAATGAGGGTTGAACATAAAATGGATCATTTAGCATGCTTTTCGGCTGGCATGTTTGCGCTTCAATCTCGGTACGAAACCGATATAGAGCGCAGTAGACATTATCTTGAGTTGGCTGAGAAAATTGCCGATACTTGCCACGAATCTTATATTAGGACGCGTAAGAGTTTTTTTTAAAATTTGGATTGTTTTAATATTGCATTATTAGTTTAAAATATTAAAAAAAGTAAAATAATTTTGTTTAATCGGATAATAATGTTAAAGTATTTATTATTATTTTTTTTTGTTTTGAATTTTTTATGCTTATAAAGTTTTTTTTAAATGGTTTTTAGCTATTGGAATTGGTCCCGAAACAATGCGGTTTTCAGACAAAATGGAAGCTTCAACAAATCGTGACGCTGAATCATATTACATTCTGCGGCCTGAAGTTATTGAGAGCTGGTTTGTGCTCTTTCGAATTACTGGTAACGCAAAATATCGTGAATGGTGTTGGATTGCTGCGCAAGCTATTGAACAACATTGCCGCTCAGAAGCCGGTTATTCTGGAATTCGTAATGTTTACCAAAATGATGTAATTCAAGATGACGTTCAACAAAGCTTTTTTCTTGCTGAGACATTAAAATATCTTTATCTGGTATTTTCGGAACCGGACGTGATTTCACTTGATAAGTGGGTTTTCAATACTGAAGCACATCCTTTTCCTATTATAGCATAATTTTGAATTCTTTTTGTCAACTTAAACAATTTGATAACAATATGTATTATTCTTGATACATAAAAAGTTGTCTGCAAAAGTTGTGGACAATAAGTTTGACACATTATTTTTTTTTCACTTTTTTTAAGCTTTATAAGAAAGGAAACCAAACTTCAAGTGATGGAAATTGATGAGACTTAGGTCTATAATAATAAAAAAAAAAAATTTTCAAAATAAAAGCAATGTGAAGGTTAAAGTTTCAGTTTTCCACATATTAATGAATGCAAAGAACGATTGCATAAAAAAACAAGGAAAAACGAAAATGTTTTTTGCCGGAAAATTAGCATTGCATTTGCATACATTCATTAAATCGCATAATATAAATCACATAAACTCATTTTTTTGATACACCTATTTTTTAAAATCATATTTGCTTTTTTAATATTTTGTTTCTTTTTTAAAATATATAATATAAAAAGATATGTCATCAAAACCTTCTAAATTTGACGAGTTTTATTTGAGAAAAAAGTCTTTTGTAGCCAATCTGGCTAATTAATGAACTGTTTGTACTAAATCTCCTTGTTTTTGGCAAAAATATGGCAAATTCTATAAAGCCTTTACAATATTCAAATTTATTTAGAAAAAAGATAACCAAAAAAAAACTTTAACTTACCGTACATCCAACGGCGTTTCTATTTTGAGATTAAATTTGAGATTAATTAGTGTATAAACTCAGTTTTTTTGTGTCAATACTGACTTAAAATTTGTTTGGCTTTTTTGTTGAAAAAAAAAAGTTTCTATTTTTTTAAAGGAGGTGTTCAAATATTTTAGTTCACTTTTTTTCCTCATTTCTTCCTATCCTTTCCTCTTTTTTTTATTATGATATCTCTTTATATCTTTTTCTTGCTTGTTGTTAGTTTTTTTTATATAAGAAAAAAGTTTTTTTAAACTAAACAAAATTTTTATTTTGGAATTAGATCAAAATATATATTCATCTTACAAGATTCAAAATTTTGAATTCTCTATAACTTTAATAAATTTTATATTAAAAATGTTTGAGTTCAACTTTTTTTTATATATAGTTGCGGACAAAATATAGCAAAAGATTTAATGTCTAATAAGCTTATTAAAATAAAACGAAAATAACAACAAGATTAACTCTAATATTTATCACTATAGTCTTTAGAATTTAAAACTGATTGTTCCTTGCGTAGTATTGAATTAATTAATGATTCTAACAAAGTCTTTGGTAAAACATCTCAAGCTTGCTGTATCATATTGAAAGTTTGGAAAGATTTTTTTACAAATAAAGACTGTTGTGCATGGTCAATTTTTTGCCGAAATTCAATGCGATTTAGGGCTACATATAAAATATAGTATGCACCTTGTACGCAAGGATTTGAAACAAATATATTTTGAACAAACATATCTAAAAATAGTGTGAAAAATTAAACGCCGTTTCTAGTTTTAGTAAATTTATTATAAACCCAGTTTTTGTCATAATAATCATTTGAAGTTTGTTTGGCTCCCTTGTTGATCTTTAATGTAACTTATTCGATTACGAAGAACTGCTTGTGGCATTCATCTTCTGCGTGTTAAAGGGTATCTATATATTAATTTTAATGTATAATTTCGGTTTAGTTTACAGTATTATTTTTCTATTTTCTTACAGTTTTTAAGACAGATTCTCACGTTTTCTATAAAACATGTTATTTTCAAGCCTTACAAATGAGATGTTTTTTTTTATGTTTTTACTTTAAGCTCTTACCTAATAGTTTACGCCTTTTTAATCAAAAAGTAATTTTTTGACATTGTTAATTTTGTGCTTTCTTTTGTGGTTGTATTATATACAGTAGTGTGCAAAATATCGGGGTTATAATTCAAAAATTCCTGCAAATGTTTAAAAATACATTTAGGAAAAAAAATTCCAATGCACAACTGTTGAATGTGAAAACATGCATAGGTATATTTGAAATGTGATCAATTACAGGATTTTTTTTTATCGAATTATATTTATTTTGATGTAAAATAGGATAGATACAAATGGTGATAATACTAAACTTCTTAAGATGGCTTTTTGCAGTATCATTTAAACCATACATTCAATTTGCTTTGGCATTGATTTCCAGTTTCTACAGTAATTTTCTTGCATTGACAAATGAAGCTGGCATTTTGATTTCATCAAGTTTTAACATTTTTTCAGCAAAAATGTAATTTCTACCGAAAAATTTTTTTCTTATGTTTTTAAAAAATGTCTCAAATATTTGGCACACTACTGTGGACCTGAAAAATACTCATAATTAGCATTCTTTTTACATTCTGTACTGTTGTTTAAATTTTTTAAAGTCATTTGAGAGAGAAATATTTAATTCTAATGTAAAATTTTCTCCTGTTGTTAATTGTTCGCATAATATTTGTTTCTTTTTATAAAGTAATATATGAAAAATCATAATAAAGATAGTTTATGTCATTATTAAATTGTTGGGAAATTTATGCATAAAAAATGTAGAAACTCTTAACTTAATCTTAAACTTTAATAAATATAAATAAAGATGAATTATGATAAGGCCAATGTCTTCGTCTCCGGTGAAAAACGTTCCCAACATTCAAGGATCTAAAGCTTATTTTTGTTAGTCATAATACATTTATAAATTATAAACTTAAGAATTATTCGGAAAATTTAGTTATTCAAAAAATCTAGAGTTTAATATAATAAACATCTTGTTACAGTATCTTCTAGATTTTTAAAATGCTTTAGAATATAAAATTTGCGATTAGGTCCCTTTTTTAATAGAAACTTACACGTTGTTCACTTTCTATAAGCGACTCCAAATAAGTGATTAGCGCAGTTTTAATATCTTCACGACGTTGCTTACAATAGCGTTCGTACTCTTCGCGAATAACTCGACTCATTGTCAGGAAGTCAATTTCCAGTTGATCGGCTCGTGCCTCACATTCTTTCAATTCTAAAGCACATTGAGACGCATTTTTTCCAGCTAAATCCATGCGAGTCTTAAGCTCTCGTTTTTTTGTTAATTGTTGCTGATGATTTTGCCAATTTTGCCAGTTTTTAACGCGTTCAAAAAATACTTCTTTTAAAACACTTGTTAATTGCAGTTGTTCCTAGAAAAAATAATTAAAATAAAAAATTTAATCAAAAGTCCAAGTTTTATATCAAAGTTTAAGATAATAAAATCCTATAGACAATTATTAGTCACAAAAAATATATTGTTAATCTTAATTATTTTTTAGTAAGTAAGTAAATAATAAATGCGATATTTTACGAACATTTAAACCAAAAAAGTTACTTGAATTGGTTCTGCAAGTTGCTGAGAGTCTTGTTCTCCTTCATGACGCTCTGTCATTGCTAAATTTTCGTGGGTCTCCGAAAGTTTTGACAAAGTCCTCGCCAATGCCGTGTTTTCTTCGCAAGAAGCCAACAATGAAAGTGCTTTACTTAATTGTTCGTCATGATATGCGACTTCACGATGATAACTAATCAAATTTTCAACAGAACCGTGCAAACGTATAAGCATTTCATCTAATTCTTCTACCTAAATAAACATAATAAATATGTTTTTAAATTTGTTAACAAATAGTTTACGTATTGCAATATCACATAAAATTTTACCTGACTATTCGCCTCTTCAAACCAACGATCATTCTCGTCCATAGGAAAGGCCAACTTTGAAAATACATCACCAAATGACTTAAACATTTTTATCATACTTGAGCCGCTCAACGCTGATGTAAAGGCCGCCTTAGGTAGTGGTCCGTCAAAAGAAAGGAAATCACGTACGTCGCAATCAGTCACAAGTCGATGATGAGAAGTAATACGGCGCAAAAAACGTTCAAGCTGACGCGATCTTTTATCGGCCACATCACTTAAAAGCAAGAAAGTTTACATTAAGAAATAAAATATTATTAAACTCACTTGGTACTACTTTCTTCTGCTGCAGAGTTTAATTTCGTCTTTGTCAAAGCAGATATACTTTTCTCTGGTGCTAACGGAACGATGTACCCTTTACTTTGATATTTATCGACAAGCTTTTCACGTAGTCCAAGAAAATCACTAAAGCGTCGCCAAACTTCAAATTGATTTTTTGTGTAGCCAGGAATGTTCGAAATCTAAATAATTTTTAAAACTTATTGAAGATACTTATTACTATAGACACTTTATTAAATATAGTCCTTTTAAATTTTTCATCATACCAAAAATAAAAGTAATCTCAGAAATTAGTAAAAAAAAATTCGTAGTTGAATTTTACAACAAATCCGATAAACCTAGAAGGCCATTAAGTTTCAAAAAGATACACTAGATTTAGAATAATTTATTACTTCACAATTAAAAACGTTATAATCTTTTAATAATCACTTTTGTTTTTAGAATAAAAAAAAATTTAACAAAATAAAAAGTTTAGCTATTTACCTGTTATGTAAAATTATTTTTTAGTTAAAAACACACCCTTGTTTCTATTTTGTAAACTAAATATGCGTTCATTCCATCACCACGCTTTTCATAAGCCCGAATAAATATATCAACTGTTCCTGGGTTTCCAGCATCCATTACAAAATGTTTTACTGTGCAAAAAACCTAAGTTATAACAAGTAATATAAACAATAAATAAAATTAAACTATAAAACGGTTAAAAATAATACAAAATCAGCAATTTCTACAAAAATAAAATATGGATTAACAATTAATCCGTACAACATATTCTTAATAAAAAATAACTTTAATAATCAAACTGGAAAATTATTCTCGTTAAAATTATGAGTGTCAAAAACAGCTCGATTTTTTTGTAAATTTATTTATTTCAAGAAAATATTTTAAACTAAATTTCAAATTTTTCTCAATAAAAGAAAAAAATAGCTATTTAATAATATTGCAAACTCTATGTATTTTCTATTACTAAAATAGTTTTTTGATATTAATAAATTACTTTTTGAGAAACAAGTAATCATTGTAAATCCTAAGTTTGTTGCAATTAAAAAAACTAAATTGCTACGAAATCTTCTTTAATATAACTCTACAGCTTTATCAGTTTAAAACTTCTTTATTTATTTTTTTAACCACTTAAAAATATATTTTTTTTGATAATAAACAATGAATAACTATAAAAGTAAAAGCTCACACATTATTTCTTAGAAGACTTTTAAAGTTTTTGATTTCGTTATATTTCAGTGACATTCCTTTTATCTACTTTGAGTATAATAATTAAAAAATAATTAGTTCAACACTAATACAAACAAAAAATACCTTTCTAAAAAAGTAAAACTCAGTGAAAATTTGAATTAGTAAAAGACGATCAAAACCCTAAAATCCCATTCATTTTGCAATAAAATAAGTTTTCACTAAAAAATTGCGCTTTGGAATTGGCTTTGGTCCCGGCGCGAAGCACATATTTTTTTTCATTTGAGTGAAGTTTATTGACTCAATCATTCAAAAATTTCCTTTTTGCCGACAATTTCTTTTTTCTTTTTTTTAAGTTTTGCCATTCCGAAACGGAGACGAGAGAAGTATTTTTTTTTTGTGGAGAGTGTGTTGGTGCTACACATTAAGTTAGCCTTTTTACTCCCACCGCTTCCCTCTTTTGTGCTCTTTTCATGTCTTAAATCTTTTAAGCTTTGCTTCTTCACGGGAGAAAAACATGAAAGAAATTATCGTTTTTTTTTGTGTTTTCAATGGAACAGTTTTATTTTACTTTGTTGTGTAGAGATAAAGAATTGCAATTTTTAAGTTGGTTATATACTTAAGTCTAACACTTATGCAAGTATTCTTTTAAAAGGTTTAATGGTTTATTTATGTATACATAATTTATTATTTTTTGTTACATTTTAGTTTAGGGTCTACTGTACCACCATTTATCGTCTTTAATTAAAGTATGTCATCTTTGCCGTCCAGTAGCGGCGAGACGATGTCAGTAATTAAGCCGGACGAACTACTAACAGGTATTATAATTTAGAATTTAAAAAATGGTATTAGTTTTTGGTTTTAGAAGTTCAATTTATTGATGATAGGGACGTTAAGGATGGTGGTACTGGTGGAAGTATAAAACACAAGGTAAAAATTGGACACAGACGAATCGATAAACAAGGTGAAGTCAGTTACAAACGGGTGCCTACTAATGCCTTAATGGGAGCTATTCAGCTTGGAATTGCTAATTCAATTGGCTCGCTAGCCAATAAAGCAAAACGTGACATTTTATTACAAGATTTTCAAGTTCTTGAAAATGTGGCTTTTCCTTCGTAAGCATTCAATTCCTTTATAAAATTTTGTTTTGAAAAAATGCTACATTTATCTAGGATTAGTCTATATACTTAACCATAATTATCTTATCTGTGTAATATTTTAAGAGATGGATCTCAAATTACTCCTTCTCATACTTATGACGATTTTCGGTTTAAGACATACGCTCCAGAAGCATTTAGGTACTTTCGAGAACTTTTCAATATTAAGCCTGTTGATTTTTTGGTATGTTTTTAATGTTTTTTTAAGCTTAAAAAGAATTGGATTAAGATAAAGAATAATTTTATTAAAATAATATAATTTTTTATTAGAATTAAATTATTAGATTATATACAAAGCTCTATGATTTATCTTCGTTTACATTTTATTAAATTTTTGGAACTGATTTTATGAATTTATTTTCATATACTTAATTTTTTAATTAACAAATTTATTGTATATCTAATTTAAAGCTCTATGAGTATACAAAACTTCTATACATACTTTTTATGTGTGAGAAATTTTTTAAAATGAATTTTTGTAGTTTTTATTTTAGTTAATGATTTATTTTTAACTGAAATTAAGTAAAAGAGGTATTTATATTTTAATTTTGGTTATATTTTAAAGTTCAAAGTACAAAGTAATTTATTTAATTATTTTAGAAGTCACTGTGCACCATGCCACTTAAAGAATTGAGTAATCCCGGTGCAAGTGGTTCTATTTTTTATGTCTCTTCGGACGACAAGTTTATTATTAAGACCGTGCAACATAAAGAGGCTGAATTTTTAAGGACTTTATTACCGGGCTATTATTTAAACCTGCAACAAAATCCAAGAACTTTATTACCGAAATTTTTTGGTTTATTTTGTTATCAGGTTTTTAATTTAAATTTACTTTAACTTTGGAGAAATTAATTTTTGATTTCAGAGCTTGGGAAAGAACATTCGTTTATTAGTAATGAATAATCTGTTACCACAATCAATTGCTATGCATGCAAAATTTGATCTAAAAGGCTCTACTTATAAAAGGTTTGCTTCAAAGTCGGAAAGATCCAAATCAAATCCCACCCTTAAAGACTTGGATTTTAACGAAGAGTTTAAGACAGGCATAATACTCGACTCGTATACCTATGATGTGTTAATGGATATTATTAAAAGAGATTGTTTGGTAACTTTTATAATTGATATTAATTGAAAGGTTAAAAAAATTACTATTTTTGATGTTTTAAAAAATATTTTATATAGTATTATGTACTTAAAGTTATTGTTTTATGATTTAAGTCACTTTGTTAAAATATTTTTTTAGGTACTACAAAGCTTTAAAATTATGGATTACAGTCTTTTAATGGGCGTGCATAATATTGATATGGACACTTTAGATGACGATCCAAACGATCAATGTAGCGCTTCCAATACCGATGAATATGAAAAACGCGAGCCAGTTTGGAAGTCACTGCAACTTGATTTTAACACTTCGAGAGGTCCCTATGAGTATGTCCTAATTAACTTTTTAGTGATGTTTTACGAATAATTTTTATAGATTAATGTTTTATAAATAGCAATTATCTAACAATAATCTATTTTTACTTTTTTTTTTGTTTTTAATGATATTTAAAATTTTGACAAACTTTTTTATTTGGTTAATAGGAAGAAATGCTGTTTTACATTGAAAATTATTTTTCTAAATTGTAATATATTTTAAAAAATTTGTAGAGAAGGCGGAGTTCCTGCTAGAAATGCAAAAGGCGAACGTCTTTTAATTTTTCTTGGAATAATTGACATTCTTCAAAGTTACAGATTATTTAAGAAGTTAGAACATACGTGGAAAAGTGTGCTTCATGATGGAGTATTTTTTAGTTTGATTAATGTTTTGAAATAATTTAAAAAGATTTTTTTAGGATAGCATATCAGTCACAAATCCTACATTTTACGCTGGTCGATTTCAGACTTACATAAAAGATAAAGTGTTTTGCCGAGCAACTGGTAATTATTGTTTATATCACTATTTCTAATATTGTAATAAATTCTGAAGTATATTTTTGTTTTTAGCAAATTAATCCTTAATTCAATATTAAAAATTTCTAAATTTTTTTAGTGAATAAAAAAAACTACGAGAAAGGATTGTAATTTGAAAATATTGTTTGCGATATAAAAATGAAACGTAAAAGACAACAAAGAAAATAACAAATTTGTACATATTTATTTTTTAAATGTTTTAAAATTTTATATTTATTTAGGTTTAAAGGGATATTTTTGTATAATCTGGCTTTTTTTGATGGGAGAGATAATTTTAATTGTGTTGCTTTTATGTTTTTAACAATTATTTTTCCATCATCTTTTATTTTTTTATTTACGTGAGCATTTTTTATACAGACCATTTTTTAAATTGTTGTTTAATTTTTCGGTTGTTAAAATATAACATTGGATCATTACGTTTTGTTTTTTTGTGTATAAATATTTTTCAGTTACAGTTTTTACAATTAAGAATATAGCGTCTTTTTCTCTTTTTAATGTTATCTTTATCAACTATTATATCTTTTTTGAGGTTTCTTTGGTTCTACTAATATATTGGTTTCCAATTTTAACGGGATTATTATAAAAACATTCATTTTAGTGGATATTTCCCACACGAAGCACTCTAACAAGTTCCGATCATTTGTTCACTCTTATATGGGTAGGTGTAAAAATATCGACTAAATGATTTTGCTTTGAATATTTATACTACCAGTTTTGTGCACACTTTAAAAAATTTTGCTATTATCTTTTTACAATTTATTGGAATTAAGCACTCATTTGTCTACTACAATGTTTTTTACACTGTTTTTATAATTTGCACTTTAGTAACTTTATATTATGTTTTTGTATTATTATTTTTAATTTGCTTTTGAAATGTTTAAGTACGGTTTGTAGAGTTTTCTGCAGTGTATATTTAAATTTAATATAACGCAGTTGTTTATTTACAAAAGCACACTGTTTTTTTATTGTGCTTATATTAATACTAAAATTAGTATTTATAAATGATAAACGGTTTTATTTTTAGCAATGAAACAAACTCCAGCTCGACAACAACAAGTTCGTGCACGAAATCCTATTGATTCTCAACAGCAACAACTACAATCACATGAAGGAGCTGTTCAAGATTCAGGGCAAATTTTGGAGACGGAACCAATGCTTAGTCAGCGGAGTATTCAGGAACGGCGCTCTTACTATAACAAAAATCCGAATACTGGAGATCCTGAGTAAGTTTTTATTTTTAAGAAGTAACTAACTTTTAATTTATTGTTATTTTGATATCGTTATTGTGTAAGGATATTAATAGTAAAAAAAATTTTAGAAAAAAGAAGAGGATAGAACGATTATTTGCTACAAACACAGAAAATTCAGCAAATGCGCCTTTACAACAAACTTCAATTGTTGCGATAACTCAAGTCAATACACATACCGACATTTGAAATTGTTTATTTAAACGTTTCATTAATAACGTTCTATTAAATTATTTTCTAAAGCATCTAATGAATATGCAATCGTCTCAATATTTATAGTTCAAAGCGTTTTTTATATAAAAGGTAAAGTTTTTAAACATTTTAAAGATATTTGAGGCCTAAGATTATGTAATTGAGTAATATTTTGAAATATTGTTCTAATTGATGCATATAAAATCTTAGGCGTAAATAGTTTGAATTCCTAAAATGCAAGTTTTACTAGATGGATGACCTTTATTGTTTTATTTTATTCTAATCTAAAAATGGAATTTTTTTATTGTTAAAAGAGAAAAATGTATTAGTTTTACTACTTATATTAGGTTATTTTATAATTTTCTATTCTGCGATTCGAATAGGTCTTTTAATCAAGCTAGTAAAATTCACTAGCATTTAAGAGCAATGTTTGGCAATAGTAGTGCATCTAAGTTTTAAAATTTTTTGTATATTGGTCACTAATTGACGAGCTGGATTAATGGATTACTTTAATTATAAAGATTAGATCAGAGAAAATTTTCTCGTTGTTTGTAAATTTAACTCAATGTTTAAGAAAATAAATAACTTTTTTAGAATTGCAGTAGTTAAGGCAGTAATAAAGGCATTACATTGGGAAAAATTGGTTTTAAATAAAAAAAAGTGTTTTCAATCTATTTTTTGTTTGTATTGATTTAATGAAGCACACTTGCCAATTTGTAATTTAACGTCTTTTATCTAGGGTTAATTGTGTCAAAATATTACTTTATATCCTAAAATAATTCCTTTCTAAAC
>JANSTW010095446.1:2764-18353 GCA_027564275.1 Diadocidia ferruginosa | reverse complement strand
TTTCTAAAAAGTAAAAATACCCGTCCTTACTCACCGAAGAAGAAAAGCATTCATTAGACAATGTTGAAAAATCATTGAAATTATTTCGGAAATCAGAAAAAAATTTGGAATCGCGGAAATTAGAAATCATTTTGGCGATCGCGGAAATCATTTCGAAAATCTCAGAAATCACAGAAATGAGATATTTTTTTCGGAAATCACGGAAATCGTTTTCGAAAGTCATAAATCGGCAAATATGTAGAATTACCTCCTCCCTTAACTTTGTAGGATGATATAGGGGAGTCTTCTTAGAACAATATTAATTTGTATGGGGAGTTGGCGGCGTTCAGCCCCCTTTCAGAGGGGTAGGAGTTTAAAGTTTTTATGCAAAAGTTTTAAGGAAGTGGGTTCAAGGCTCGGTAGGGCCAAAAAAATTGTCAAATCTTGATTTCATTTGCAGGTGTTAAAAAAAAATTAAAGTGATAATGGTTTAGCTCAAAAAAAAAAATCAAATCAAATCACGGAAATTATTTCCGAATTCAGAAATTATTTTGGAAATCAGAAGCTATTTCGGAAATCAGAAATCATTTCGGAAACCTCAGAAATCAAGGAAATCGAAACTTATTTCGGAATTAAAAAATCAGAAATTATTTTGGAAATCATCTCGGAAATAACGAAAATTATTTCGGAAATCAGATATAATTTGGGAAACTTCAGAAATCACGGCAATCAGAAATAACTAATTTCGGAAATCAAAGAAATCAGGTAAAAATACCCATCCTTACTCCTCGAGTGAGAAAGCATTCATAAATCAATCATTTCGGAAATCAGAAATAATTTTTAATTTTTGAAGTTACATAAATCATTTCGGATATCAGAAATGATTTCAAAAATTGCGAATTCATTTAGGAAATCATAAATCCCATCGAAAACCGCAGAAATCATGTAAATCCGATTTTTTTCGGAAATCTTGAAAATCATTTTCGAATTAGGATATCAGACATATTTTTGGAAGTCATTAAAATCATTTCGGAAAGAAACGGAAATTATTTAGGAGACCAGAAATAATTTTAGAAATCATTTCGAAAATCATTGAATTATTTCGGAAACCTCAAAAATTACGGAAATCATCAATTATTTTGGAAATCACGGAAAATCCCCAATTATTTCGGAAAATTAATATCTAGTATTCATTACACTTTCTCACTTTCTAAAAATTTCAATCAAAAATATTTATCCTTACTTTCAGAGGGGAGACGCATTTATGAGACAAGAGTGCGGCAATCATTTTGGAAGTCACAGTTTTTTTTATCTTCTGAAATCATAAATCATTTAGGAAATCTCAGAAATCACGTAAATCAGAAATTATTTCGGAAATCAGAGAAATCATTTCGGAATTCAAAAAAATTTAGGTTATAGAAACATTTCGGAAATTAAAAATGATTTCGAAAATTGCGGAATTTATTTCGGAAATCATAAATCCCATCGAAAACTGCAGAAACCACGTAAATCAGATTTTTTTCGGAAATTACGAAAATTATTTTAAAATTCAAATATCAGAAATATTTTTGGATATCATTAAAATCATTTCGAAAATAATGGAAATAATTTCCGAGACATCAGACCAGAAATCATTTCAGAAATCGCGGAAATCATTTCGCAAATTATTATTTCGGAAACCTCAAAAAATTACGGAAATCATAAATTATTTCAAAAATCACGAAAAATCAAAAATTATTTCTATTTCTATTTCTAATTAATATCTTATATCCATTACACTTTCTCACTTTCTAAAAATTTCAAGCAAAAATAGCCAACCTTACTCCCAGAGAGGGAAAGTGTTTATTAGACAAGAGTGCGGCAATCATATAAATAATTTTGGAAGTCACGTATTTCTTTCTTCTGAAATCATAAATCAGGAAATCTTAAAAATCACGTAAATTATAAATTATTTCGGAAATCAGGGAAATCATTTCGGAATTCAAAATTATTAAATCATTTCGGAAATACCGAAAATTTTTCGGATAATTTAAATCATTTTGAAAATCAGAATTCGTCTCGTATTCAGAAAAATCACGGAAATCATTTCCAAAATCACCGAAATCATTTCGGAAATCTTTTGATCGATTTTTTTTCAAAAAAAATTAATTAATTAAATTTCAAATTTCAAACTTTGCTTACCATATTCTAAATATTCATTGGCAGCAATATCGGCCATCATGTCGTCGTGTGTGACAAAATAATAGCTACGTCCATTTTCTTCATCCGGTCTTGGAGGCCTCGTTGTATCTGTCAAATTTAACAAAGAAAGAATTTAATAAAAATTTATTAAAACATTTTTGTAATTTAATTTACGTGGAATTGGATAGGCATATTTATCGGGATATTTTGCAATAAGTGTATTTTTGATATGACGACGTCCTACACCATGAGCACCAAGTAACACTAACGTTTTTCTTTGAAAGGCTGGATCGCCCACTGTAATACCAAATGAGAGGTTTTAATTATTTTTTAAAAAACATTTTTAAAAATTTATAAAATACTCACATGGCACTTTAACTACTTCTTCATAAGTGACCAAATCTAATTGATCGAACACGGCATTATGTTTGGCTAAGTATTTATCTCTGCATTGCTTCTTCTTACGACCAAATATTGAGCAATTGACTGTAAGAGAGAAAATTTTATTTGTTATTAAAATTGGTTGTACAATTTTTCCAGCAAAATCCTTCTCGAAAATTAATTTTCCGATGAAAATGGTAACAAAGAAATATGAACTATAAAAAAGGTTTTCATAAATTTCGGTTAAACAACGAAACTCTGCGGTGAACAAAGGTATATATTAATTGCTATAAATTACGCAATTTTCTAAAATTTGGACAAAAAACACTTAAAGCAATTTAATTTTATTCTTTTTACAAAAATGTTGTGCAATTTGGTCAGTTTGGAGGCATAGGTATACAGCAGCCCATTATAATATAGAGGTATCAACATCTGCAAAGCCCCTAAAATTAATTAAAAAAATATAACAAAACGTTGTTTATATGCGCAAGCGTATAAAACCTATAAAATAAGCTTAAAAAGCAAATAATTTAAATTTTTAATTTTAAGGATGTTGGAATTATTAAAAAAAATACAAATAAATTAAATTGCCTACGTAAAAATTTTACAAATTTTAATGTTATAGGTAATTGAAATTTGAAGTTTTTAAATTTTAAATTCGATTTTAAAATTTTTTTAAACAATTTAAATAGAAGAGAATTAATTGAATTAAAAGAAAATTTTTAAATTTAGTTAAAGATTTTATAATCGCCATCTTGAAATATTTAGCCATATTGGATAAAAAAAAAATTTCAATGATTTAAAATTTTTTAAACTTTAATAATTAAAAAAAAAATTGGTTAAAGATTATATAGTCGCCATCTTGAAATATTTTGTTTTATTAGATATAATACATTTTCCAATGACTTTAAACCTTTTGTTAATATACTCGCGACGTAATTAAATTAACTAATACCAATAAAATTCATTAATTTTAATTTTTAATTAATTAGAATATTTTTTTGAACTATTAAAGCGTTTTGTAAGCATTATAATCATGCAATCTCAGCATCTGAAAAAATATTAAAATTAAATATAATTTAATCACTAAAAACATTGTTAACTTAACAGCACAATTGTGTAAAGAAAAAATTTCATACAATTTCCCAAAACAAATGTTTTCATTGTTAAATAATTTTTATAAACTTGTATACATAAAAGTTAACATTAAAAAAGCCATTAGTAAAATATTTTTAACAATTAGGGATTTGGAAAAAATTTATGATTTTCATATACAAAATATAGAGAAGGGAGAGATAAAATGTATACATTTAAATTTATGTAAAATCAGGCGGACTTTATATATCACATAGGTGAAATCGACGTAATATTTATATATAAGAAAAAAATTGATTTATTTTAAATTTTTTGTTTTTTACTTAATAAATTATACTTTTAATATATTATAATATATACAAAGTGCAGTTTAGGCAATGTGTACCTGTGGATCCATCACAGCCCTCGGCATGAGCTGAACATCCTGGTCCAGACTCTCCTGATTATTTGTAAAATAGCCGCCACACAACACATAACAAAAACAAAATCAACACTTAATAGAACCACAACAAAAATATATATAATTCTTGTATATATTTTTTGTAAATTAATTAAAAAAAATAAAATTAAAAAATGTTTTAAAAAAGCAATGCAAAATGAAACTACACATAGTACAACTCATATAAAAGACTGTGAATTTGAATGAGAGCTGTTTTCATTATTATTTTTATGTAAGAAATATAATTGCAGAATGAAATTGGTTTAAAATTTTTTAATGTTTAATATGAAATGTTATATGAATTGTAAACTATATTGATGAAAAGGTGAGAATCTATTAGAATACTTAGACAATATTAGACGATATTAAAATTTGCATATTTTTTTCGATATTGTTCATTAAAAAATATGAAAAACACTTTCTGGTATAACTAATATATAGCCTATATATAGTAAATACAATGAAAACAATTTAAATTAAGAAAAAAATACGTATTTTCACACACTAACGGAAGTCATGTTATATAATTCTATATATTGTAAGCCTAATGTTATTAAATAAAGAAACTAAGATTGTTTCTTTTCCGAGAAATAATTAAAAATAATTTAAAATGACCAGTGCTCTCAGTAGTGACTTTCAGAACTAAACAATGCAATGGCGACAAGTAATAATCGCTTAAGTCGACTTAAGCGTTTCTTATACTTGTCGCCACAGTGGTTAACATAAACGGGTCAATTGTCATTTTCTACAACTTTTGTATACTAAATATTTCAATACATTTATTAATTTCGGAGATAACAATAGACATAACTTAAAAAAATGGCATCTTGAATGTTAGTGGACAATTCCACTAACACCTTTTTCGAAAGTTCGCAGAAAATACTTTTACCGCATGCATTAGACGCGGAACAGGTTTATTAAACGCTAAAAAAATACCTTGTCTGAGCAATTGAAAATCCGCCATGTTGAATAATTTATATCTTGCATGCAGTAACGTATTATGGTTTTCGGGAGCTCTAGGCAAATTCAAAATTAGGGACCCCCTGACCAGGTTTGATTTTGTATAAATAGTTAAAAAGGTCAAATAATTTTTTTTAACAAAAATCTGTATTATCCTTATAGAATCCTATAAGTAACAGTAATTACATTATTATAAATGTACAAAATTTAGAAGTGCCGCGCAGCTAAATTTGTTGCTTAAAAATATCGTAAAATAGAAATTTTTATTATTTGGGGGTCTCCTTGGCTTTTGATTTTGCATTACTAAAATATTTGTTTGACTATTTAACAGAAATCTGTATTCTCATTTCAACGAATTTTTTTTTACATAATTTTTAAAGTCCTTATGCTTTGAATTTGTGTAGATATATTTCAAATAACTAAAAAATGATTGCATTATTATTTGATAATTTAGGGGCTTCTAGGCATTTGCCTGAGTGGCCTATAGGGAAACACGCCACTGCTTGTGTGATGTCATATTGAGAGAAAATGAAAAATGTCGAAATTTTAAAATTATTCATGAAAACAAATTAGTTACTTAAATACACAAAAACTGCGATGGGTTATTTAGATAATATTGTGTAATTGTAATGTACTGGCTACATTCAATAAAAACCAGAATTCTGGTAATTTTGATTTCTGACTTCATATTACTGAGGAAGAGCTAAGTTTGACGTTAGCCTGAGGGATCGCTGCATCGAGCTTTTGTGCTTTTAACGACTAGCAGATTGCACAATTCCTTTCAGTGTCGTTTTAGATACTCTAAAAACCTGTTCTGGGTCATAAAATTGGAAAGCGAGCTTTTTACTTTTAAGTCCGTCCGCGTTTTGATTATCCTCTACACTAGCATTAAAGTATAATATTAATTGATATAAATTAGATTTTGACTAGCATATCCTACCACCCCGACAATGCAAATAGTATTGTTTTACATATGACTGTCAAAATAGGCTTTTTGGCTTGGAAAACTGTACAGATTGTTCCAAGATTGTTAATATATAAGATCTTCTTCTGCCAATGCTCCACCAGTAGAAATATTTGATGGTCCAGGGCGAAACCAAAGCGTAGCGACGATGTTCAATTCATGTTCCTTTTTACTGGGTGCAATGAAAATGTATGTTGAAAGCAAATTATGATGCAGTCTTGTCAATTGCTATCAGGGACGGAAATCAATTTTAAAATGGAGTTGGTTTGGTTTTGGGTTTTTCCGATTGGTAATTGTTGGTTATGGTTTTGGTTTTGGTTTTATAGAATTTGGAATTTTGGTTATGGTTTTGGTTTTACAAGTTTTCAAATTTTGGTTTTGGTTTTATATTTTTGAATTATTGTTTTGACAAAAATGATCGAAAGACGTTATGAGAGCAATTTTGTATCGTATTCCCCAAAAAAAACAGCTTTAACTTTAATTTTAGGATAAGATATAACTTTATATATAGATCTTTAAGGTGTTAATAAAATTTAAATCAAACCCAAATTTTGGTTTTGGTTTTTCGGATTGTAAGATGTTGGTTTCGGTTGTGGTTTTATATATTTTTGTCGTTTTGGTTTTGTGAAACCGGTTTCTGTCCCTGATTGGTATACCTATTTCTGAAGAATTACTCATTTCGAAAAAAGTTCTTAGACAGTGACCATATTTTAAGTTAGTTTTAATAGCCATTATGCTGCTTTGAATTCGAAGCTCATTAGTTCGAGACTCGGTCTGGCCGTGAATTTTTATTCTATCAATAAAATAAATCGATTATATGCATGAACTGATAAAGTAAGATCGTAAAGTGATATACCGTGAAATTCAGGCAACCTTAGACAAAAGTATGACAAGAATCAATAATAATATATTACATGATCGCTTGGCCGCAAAAAGGCACTTACGTTATTTGACAAAAGAAGACTCGAGTAGAGTGGTGCAATGTCATAATGACAAAAAAGGTCAAAGATTCATAAAATATTGTATATACCATTTATACAGGTGACAAATTGTGGATCTACGCATATGAACCCGAAACAAATAAGTATTCGACTGTATGGATCTTCTATGATGAGACAAATCCAGCAAAAAGTAGTTCAAGGAAGAAGCACATGAAAAAAATGATTACCGGTTTAAATTGAAAACAATTATTTATTTGTCAGAAGTCTTTAAGAAAATAAAGATAACGACTAAACATTGTCAGATCATTTCAAAACATATTATTACGGCTCTCACGCATCGGCCCAAACAAAGAAATATTTGACCGGTCAAAACGATGAATTTATTATTATCACCTAGGCTGCGCCCTACATGTCTTATTTGGCACACAATGATGCGTTCAACGATTTTTGACTCCAAAAGAAGCGATTGCGCTTTCAAACATATTTCAGATATTTAAATGGTGGTAGAAAAATGAATCCGAAATTGGTTGAAACGGATGAAAAAGTATATTGATGTTAATCGAGAAGATTACACGATGCAATCAACCGATTTTGATCATTTTTCGGTCAGAAATGTAAATAGCAGAATTAAACATTGAGTCAATCACCATACACCACAGTAAGACATTACAAAAGATACCATGGCTTTTTTGATGACCATATCGAAGGTGAAGTGATGTCAGCAGCTCGCACCAGCGATATTTTTTAGTGATCAGTGGGGCGGGGTTTTCACTATATGCGAGTAACCTTGTCTGTTGATATTATATAGGTGAACCAACAGCTTTAAGTGACTTCTCAACCACTGCAGTCGGTTTTAACAAATAACAGCGAATTAGAGGTTCTCCTACCTTGTCTATTGAGAAATACGCCACTTGAATCTGGTACGCTGGGCTAATTTTAGAGGTGAATAATTTTCTCTTTACGTTCTGCGGTACAAAATAAAAATTCACCTTGATTTGTTGTTTTAACAATCTGCTGAGGCTTATTTTTAAAGATTTTCAAGATTATATAAGTCTAACACGCAAAAAGTTGGATTTTTTTTTTACATTATTTGTACTAGTAGTTCCGGTACTCACTGTTAATCGCCACCTGTCTGTGCCACAGAGCGTTAATAAAAACAAGTTATTAAGAAAGGCTGAGTCTTGGGGGGATGGGTGTTAACCCTGCCTACTTGACGCCCCTGTTTGGAAACCAAATTAATTATTAAATTAACAAAAAGTTTAGCAAATTTTTCAGTTATACGAATATAATAAATAAAATAGAATTAAAAAAATAAAACATCACTTCCGCTCCCTTTCAAATAAAATGTGAAAATACACATTTTTCCTACCAAAAGACGCAGGTATAATGTTAAATAGGAATTTTAAAACAAAGATTCCGTTTTTTTGTTGCTTGAAATAAAAATGACAAAATATAAAACAAATAAAAAAAATATTTCTGCGAACTCCGAGTCCTTTAATATCGAATAAGGCAATATATAAGTGAATTTAATTAAACTTGAATTTTCCATTTAATGTATTTTTAAATATTTTCGTAACTTTAACAACTTTTTGTGTGGAAATACAGAAAATATATTTTTGTTATTCATTGGGGTGTTTATTATATGTTTTCAAATAAGATCCATTTTTACATGACAAACAGAATAATAAAATTGAAATTTATGTATATTTCTACAGAGTTGTATTTTATTTGTGTACAATTTTCCTTATAGAAATAAATTTATTTTTATTTAAGAAACTGGATATTTTATATCTAAGAAAAAATATGCGTATTTATATGCGATGATGGTGAGAATGAATATATATTAATATAGACGGGCAGACATTTTCCTGATCAAAAAAGTAAAAATAAAAGAAAATTCAACATCACAAAAAAAAGAAAATATGAAAATCGAAATAAGTAGAAATAAATAAAAATTCTTTGAATACAAATGATATGAATAAATGCGGTGTTGTGTTTGTTTTTGTATATATTTTATTATATATTTATACGAGTAATATTATATGATGATGGCGAAAATTCTGTTAACATTTATTTAATTTTGTTGTTGTTTTTTGTATAGGCAATATGATTCTTATCACGTTCTCAACTATATATGCTATATGCTTTCCACGGTTAAGATTTGCCAGACAAATCTTTTTTCTATTTATATATTATATAATAAAAACTATATAACTGGACATGAGTATTAATTTTTTCCTGGTATTAAGTCCCTAAATTTAGTCCAATCAACCAAAATGGCAAATTAGAAACAATAAAGGTGAACTGTACGTTCATCTGTATACGAATATCCGAAGATAAACAATAATAATCTCTGCAATGGACAAAGAAGTTTTAATATTTTTGTCACGATTTGCTGTTTATGTAATTTATCTGCAATCTTTCAGGGGTCAAGTGTTATATTGTACGTAAATGTTATGTATATTAACAACCGTGATATTATATAACACAAAGACATAGCGCCCAAAAGCTTTATAAAGCTTTAAACCACTACAATAATCTTTTTCGTTTTTTTTTGAAAACCGTTAAGAACCCTTAAAATTTACATACAAAGCTTTTGGGCGTTGTGTCTTTGGGTGTTATATCGTATCACCAATAAAATCAAGTATATAGGTATTTCCTAAAAAAAATGTGACATGTCGTTTGGTTCTTCTTTTGATTATTTTTAGTTAATTATTAAGTATCAGCGCGATTAAAAGCTATTTTTTTTATTTTATTTAGTAAACGAATTAGGAGGTTAGCTTAAAAGCTTCTTTTATATTTATTTATTGAATCGCATGTGAAAATTTTTGTTACTTACAAAATTTATTGCATATATTTATATAATTTTATTTAAAAAAATATATTTAAAAAAAGAATCATATTGCATTTACATAAAATGATCGCAGAAAATAATAAATAATAATAATATCACTATTTTACACACTTAGTAACAATATAATGAGCTTAAAATAAATTTGAAATAAATAAAAATCTGTAAAAAATTGTATAAACTTGCCTTGATCCTGTTTCGTTTTGTCCACAGTTTGGCATGCGATTCGCCATTCCTGCAGTTCGGGTGATGGAATCAAACCGGCCGATCCGCCGACTGTATCGTGTCTGGCCTGCCACCAATGATGATCATCTTTACTGATAATCTTTTAGAAAAAATATTTTTATTAAAAATAAAAAATTAAATTAAATTTATTAAAAATTTCGATTTTCTTATATTTTTTTAATAATTAAATAAAAAATTGGGGTTTCTTACTTGTAAAATATCGCCAGTATGAAAGGCTATGCCGGCTTGTGCGCATGGTATAAGCTCATCGTCTAGGGGATCATAATCGAACTGAGCACGTACGAAAATCTGTTCCACCAGGAGAATTAAACACAATTAATAGTTAACTTATAAAAATAGTTTTTCAATTGGTAAAACAAATTAGAGTAAAATATACAAAATGTCAAATTTCAAATATTATATTATGGTTTAATGAAAAAAGGGTAAATCCTGTATAGGACCGAAATGATAAAACAAAAAATATATGAGTTTTTGGAATTTGAAAATATATATAAAACAATTTCCAATAATATACTTACTAGAACTGGTGCCGGTCTAATCCTGAATAGCTGAGATGTTTGAAAGGGGATACATTATTATCGTTTCAAAAGAGTAAAATTTAAATAAAAAAAATTAATTACAAAATGAAAAAATAAGTGAAAAATATCAATTTAAGAACAACCAAAATTATTTTTTGTAATTTAAGGATAACTTAAAAAACCATTTTAATTGAAAAACGGATAACGTTTAAGAAAACTATTTTTAATGCACATTTACATAAGTATCTGCTTAAAAACTCGAACGCAAGTTAAATTTAATTAATTTTATTTGAAATTAGACACAAAACAGTCGATTCATTTACAACTTTTGGAAGATTATATTGAATCTATGACAAAATTCTTTTGCACGCATTAAGTAATGCTCTACGTAAAATTGAGCGTGGCGTGGCGGTGCGGCAGTTTTTTACATGTAAAAGTTGAGTTGTATTTTTTTGGGTTATCGATTTAACGTAACTCGAAAATACAAAAAAAATATATGCTAGTACATAATTGTTGACTTCTATACATAATCTCCTATCCTATATTAAGTTCTTATTAAAACAGACCGCTTTTTTGTGCCCCTGAACTATTTGTTTGGATGATAGGCGAATTTCTTGTTCAATCGTCATAAAATATTTTTTATCTCTAATTAATACTTTTAAAATCTAAGAATTCTGTTTCTTTCATTTGTATTTAGAATAAACACTAAGCAACTTACCTCACAAGGTGGTGGAGCACTTCGATACGATGGAACTATTTTAAATGTAACCGATCCACGAGCATCACGCTGTAATATGGTAAAAAAAAATTAATATTTAGACAATTTTGAATGAATAAAAAAACGTGTCGTTTTCCTATGTAATTATTATTATTATTAAATAAGAATTAATAAAAGAAGGGATGGTACTACTGTGGATCCTCAAATTCCTAAGACGACCAGAAACTTTTGATAAAATATAGCGGGATCAGACCAATTTATTTGTTTTGTGAGGAATAACTCCTATAGATCTTTAACACTTTGGTTGAAAGTTCAATTTGATCATCAATTCAATTGTTGGAAAACAATATAGATTTCGGTTTTTTACTGGATTAAATATTTAGGTTCTTATTTATAGCCCAATACCAAACATTCGATTAATCAGCAAGCAAAATTCATACAATTTTAGATGACATTGCAATGGTTTAAATGTTTAAAACAATTTGTTTAGGTCATTTATAAATAATAAATATAGTAGAAAAGAAGTGGACCGAACACATAGCCCTGCGGTACGCCTCTTTTAACTTCTAGCACATTGGAACATTTTTTTTATTGATAGCAACACACTGTGAGTACGTGATTAAGATAGATTTCGACTTACTAAATGGCTGGTTTTCAAAAAATTCAATTTAATTATAGTTTCTTATAGTCATCTCTTACCATATCAAAAATCGATCAACACAGTTTCCTATGAAAATCACGACAAATAACTTAAACTTTAAGCAAGCTGCGGTACTGTGGAACTTTCCCGTCAGTTTCTCAGTCAATGTTACAAAATACACCGGAATTCCAGTAGATCTGGATACTGGATTTTTATCAATCTCCCGGAATACTGGGTTTGTCGTGAAATCTACCGGTTTTTTTTTTCATTTATATAAAAAATCTACTGCTTTTTACAATTATCTGTTGAGCAACAATTTCTAATGAACAAAAAAAATGAAAAACCAATTTAAAAATATCTTTATAAACGAACCCATAGCAATTTTTGCATGGAAAATTGTATTTAGACTTTTTGTGAAAAGAGTGCGTTTACCTCTTTGACAGATCAATTTTGTTGTTGTTGTTGTTGTTGTTGTTGTTGTTGTTTTGGTGCGAAAGAGCAAATTTTTCGAGATTAGGCATAATAGTGCCCTGTCGCGTTGGCTTTTTGACGTTAAACAGCGTCTGATCAGCGTCACGAAATTGGATATAATTACATTGTTTATTGAAGTTGAAAGAAGAGAAAAAAACCATTCGCTGACAAACGCCGGCTGGGTAGACGAAAGAAAAACTAATAAATTTCAGCGAAAAACAACAAACTTTCCACATAAGTGACAAATCTATATATGAACATCTTTTATATGCAAAACAAAATATTAAAAAAATGATAAAATCGCATATTATATTATTATGTTATAATATGCAAAAAAAAACAAATAAAAGATGACAAATGTTCACTGCAATGTTTCACAGCCAATTCAAAATGGTAATAAATTTTAACTCTATATTGCTGGGGTTTTACTTGTGGAAAACTAAGAGGAACAAAAAATTATATTAAATATTCATTGTGCAAATATAATGCGCCATATATATGAATTCATTAGTTCTGCGATCTGCATATCATGATATTTTACTAAAGCTCAACCGGCTACAACTGCAGCATTTTATATTATAAAATATAAAGAACACAAAATTTGGGCATTTTCATATATTGT
The DNA here is from genome assembly GCA_027564275.1 of Diadocidia ferruginosa. Taxonomy (NCBI): domain Eukaryota; kingdom Metazoa; phylum Arthropoda; class Insecta; order Diptera; family Diadocidiidae; genus Diadocidia; species Diadocidia ferruginosa. The sequence goes on along the minus strand of JANSTW010095446.1, from coordinate 5,347 downwards.
TTGTATTATGATAGTTGGCATGTTATTGCACAAACAAAATATATTTAGACTTAGGGACTGACTACAAGGAAATAGATTTTTCGTGATGTTCAATTTTTTTTTAATTTATAATAAAGAAGAAGGAAAATTCTATGAAAATTATGCAGTTTTATATGTTTTATGAAAATTAAAATGATTAACATGTGGAGGTTTCCAAAGATCTTACAATATCTAAAAATTCAAGAAGAAGCAATGCGAGATGATAGAAATTGATTGAAATTATGAACCTTCGTTTTTTTGATTTCGAACGTTTTTAAAATATGACGTCGATTTTGGTATCAATTTTCGCCACCTGTCTTTGGACTTGCTGTGGTGAAACATAGAAAATGACTAATGCCATTTAGTTACGTTTCAACAAATACCTGACACGAAAATTAAAAATATTTTTCACCAAATATTATTTTTAACCAATATATGGGCAGCAAGAAACCGAAGTAGAGAGCATTAAAGCAATAATAAGGAAAAGAAAATGCACAAAGCCGAAGCCAAGGGAAAGAACTTCAAAGAACAAAAGACTTTTGCAAGAAATCGCGTAAGTAAGAGGCAACTTTTTGATGTTCTATGCGCCCGCTTTATGGAGTAAAGGACAAGATGTTAATGATAAAATAAACCTTCATAGTTAATATTTTTTTCCAAATCAGGTTTTTTTGTAAAGTTTCCACTGACTTTTATTGTATGCAAAATTATGAATATCGGTAAATAAAAATAATTTTTCCCAAGAAAAAAAAATTGTAATAAAATTTGCTAAAAAAATCAATTCCATGTGAACCGTCTCTTACTCGTTATTACAAAAAAATCATAGAAATAGAACAAACCGTATTTTTCCCTGTGTACACAAAAAAATGAAAATTATAATTTTTCGCCATATATAAAAACTCACCAACATTCTCTGCAATTGGCTGACAGATTGATGTTGAACGGGTTGGCCATTTATTTCTCGAATTTCATCGCCAACATGTAAAGTTGCTTGTCTATGAATCATGCCGCCATGCATAATTCTAGCTACAATACACCGACCATCATCTGACATTTTTAGTGTTATGCCCTGCAAATGTGAATACGAAAATTTGTGGTTGTTTAGCAAAAAAATGCACAAAATTTCCTCTTAAAAAGTTTAAAAAATCGTTACATACCATTGGTTCATCTGTATTTTTTTGAAATTGAACTAACCGTACTCTGGTAACATGTGGTAAATCACCGTTTTCAATATTATCCACATCATCTCCATTTAGATATGGTGCTATCGGAGGTGGCGTAACACGTAACGCTTCTTCTCCATAAACTTCTCTTGCTACTACGTCATGCGTATGCAAAAGGGCCTGCAAAAAGAAAAAGATATTTTAATTTATTTTCAATAAAAATATGGGAAAATCAGGCGCGTATTATGGTCTTCGGTGGCCCTAGGCAAATCCAAATTTGAGGGCCTTATGACCAGGTTCGATTTTTGTATATAGTAAAAATTTTGTAAAACAGACTAATTTAATAGAAACCACAAAATCTGTATTCCATTTTCATCGGTTTAACTACCAGAAAGATCATCTCTATACATGTATCATATATTAAAATTACCACGCAGCGACATTTTTTAACATAAAATATCGTAAAACACGAAATTTTTAAAGTTTGGGGACCTCGTTAGGTCTTAAATTTGTGTAGATATATTTCAAATAACTAAAAAATGTATTAAAATAAAAAATTATTGCATATAATCCGATAATTTGGGGGCCCCTTGTATCGGGGCACTAGGCATTTGCCTAAATGGACTAAAGGGAAATACGCCGCTAGGAAAACATTTTAATTAATGTTCTACTTACACAATATATTTTAAATTTACACATATTTTTTTATCAACTTCATCAATGATCATTGATCATTCAATAGCTTAACAATTAATCGTTGAGAAGACATCAATTTTTTTCTAGCCTCAATTTTTTTCTTATTAAATAGAACGCCACCGATTTTTAAAACGAATTCGGTTCGTCAGTCTGACTAATTGCAAAATATTAGACACAAGACGTACACCACTCGACGGATTCGGGAAATTTTTGGTGAGAATTATATAGCTCTTACTCTGAGATTGCATTTATAATTTCTATTATAGATCAAAAGAAAGTGGGACTCTCATACAATTTTTTGTTGTAAGAATGTAAGACAAAAATTATCACATTTAGAAAGTTTTCAATATTTAACGTATTTGGCAAATTTTTGTTAGGGCTGAATTTTTAGTAGTCCCATACTCTAGGATTTCATTTAACTATAATTATTTACTTTTTTTTGTAAACAACTAATTGTTGATTATTAATTATAATGGTTATTTTGTATTGTCTAAATTTTCTATTTTAAATAAAATAATTAATTTTGACATTGACATATTAGTGTTTTTTTTGCAAAGCTGTTATACCAATTAATTAGAAAAAATTGGGGCTACAGAAAAACATGTGCTGTCTTCATACAACTACATTTATTTTCTGCCGCTATATTTGAATAGATATTGAAATTTCTTTTTGACATGTTATTTCAATTACCATAAATTAATACTATGAT
>JANSTW010095445.1:0-30537 GCA_027564275.1 Diadocidia ferruginosa | reverse complement strand
TCAGATCTTTTAACCCCCCCCCCCCCATGTAACAAATTCGTAACAAATTCCCGTTACCCCCCTTAAATATTACGTAACAAAAAGTTTACCCCCCCATTTATTAAAAAAATATTTAAAACAATGAAATTTAATAAATTTATATGAGAAACAATCAGTATGTACTTTGGAATAATTCTTAAAATTAAATTTGACGGAAAGCACCGGATGATGTCCATCAATATTTATTATTGGATCTGAATTAATCGTTACATTTAAATCAAAGTCAAAATCTCATATCATCGAAGATACTTATGCCATGGCCTACACCTACACTATCAGCAGGGTAGGTCATGCATACGCAAAAAGCTATGACTTTTTGGAAAGGTGATAACACAAAGAAAAGTTGATACTATATACAAGCAAATAATCAACTAAATTTCTTATCTTTCTCTCTTCACCTCATCGATCCAAGCTATAAATCGCTCTGGTGTAGTTAGTATAAAAGATTAGTCCCATTGATCGATTTTTCTAAATAAGAATACATTTCGGTCAAAATTCAAATAATAAAAAATTAATTATTAAAACATTCATTTTTAGTACCACCGAAATGATAAATGTAAATCCACGTACTCCGTACACATAATTGGAAACCAGGGCAGAATCACAAGGACTACGATTTTCTCATCTCAACACACTATAATTAACTCTATTGAACAGATTTTTATGTATAGATAAATTAGATTTTAAATGTTTATATAAAAGCAATTTCAAAATTGCATTTTGCACCAAACAGAAGTGAACAAATTGTTATGTGTGTTCCTTCGCATATTATTGCACTTAAATATAATACTTTAATAAAGCAAATAATTGAAAGCAGACAAAAAAAATATTAATGTATGTAATATTTTAAAATTTAATTTCCACAATTAAAAAAATTAGAATTAAAAACAAAAAATATTTTAATCATAAAATGCTAAAAGAAATTATAACTACTAACAAAAAACTTATGACCACTTTTAAAAAAATATATTTATCTAATATTCTAATATATTCCGTAAAATTAACAATTTCTAAAATAAAACTTTTACATATTAATTAAAATATTTTTATAATAAAACATTAGATTATTTTTTTAAAATACATTTTCTTTTTAAATCGAATCAATAACTAATAAAAGATCTCTTTGATTTTTCTTTGTCAATATTATCTTAATATATTTTAATTTCGTATAAATAAAGAAGCAAATTATATTGAATATTTTTTCCAACATAACCAAAAGTATTTCCTACAATTTACAATATTTATTAAATATATTTATCAAGAAATTAATTAAATTAAAAAAATTAAATGTATTTAATCCGATCCGTTTAATTATTATTAAACTTTATTATAATAATGAATATATGAAAAAGAAAAATGTTAGTAAAAAAAATAATTATAAATTTATAATTCACAAAATGAGCGGTAAATACACAGACAAAAAAAAACGCTTTGCCTTACAAAAACAAAAATCATTATTTTGTCATTTAACATTTTTATTGTAAACTTTTATTAATATAAACTATGAATATTGCCGAGCGGTAGATTAGCTCATTTTAATATAAATAAAAAAAACTAAATATATATCGAGTTGATTTTGAAAATCGCTTGAGAAAACCACACAACCATCGCATTCTGTTTAAAATTTGAAACTAGTTTAAACAATATATGGGGCGGGCCAAACATTGTGGCAGTCGAATCATATAGGAGGTAAATTTTTCAAGCCGATTCTAGCTCACATACGCTTAAAATGTTCGACTTGCTTTAAAATTACTATAAAAAGTTTAAAAAAATCGGACATAATTTAGAGGTCGCACACGGCGGTTTTAGTTTTGTATGGAATTTTCAATAACATTTCAAGCCTTTGAGCTAGAAAAAATCCAATTTAAGAAACAATTGCCACACTAATGTCAGAGTAATTATGGGGTTTTAATGTAAGCTAAAGATTTTATTTAAATTAATTATAAATTCTCAAACATAAACCAAGAATAGTTTGTAATCAAAAGATGTGTCTCATTTTGTTTTTTTTAACACAATTGGACTATTTGTTTCAGACTAACTCCTAAGATTCTCACAAAATCATGAAAAACATGCATGTTTTGTTGTTTTATCGACCCGAAAATATTGTAAATATATATGGAAAAAATGCCAACCTTATCCAACTTTGCGGTCTTAATGTAGATAAAAAAAAATAGTCAAATTAGTCGATTTTTATTATAACGTTTCGTCTAATATATTAGACATCATCAGGATTCACCGAAATTTTATTTCGGGCATTTTATCTCAAGACACTTTATCTCATTGGCAACGAATACAACATTAAACTTAAAAGATTTCTTACTGAAGAAGTTACTGAACATTAACGAAACGTATAAACTACAAAAAAAAACAATGTTTCTTTGCTAAAGCTAATAAAACAAAAATTGGTCGGGAGTCTGTTACATAACATCATATGTTAATAATTTTATTTTTTTTTTCGACCATTGATTTAAAATATGTAAATATTTTAAAACGGGCTAATCGGTCTAATTCAAAGCAAAGCTATTCTCAAATAAATTAGTGGATCGGAGTTTCTCAGCTGTACTGATGATGGAAACGAGTTTTAAGTGCTAAGATTACTTCATGGATTATTTGTTTTTAGAAAAACATTTTTTTTTCTAAAGAAAATAAAATTTTGAAGTCTGGGCGAAGAAAGGTACGCTTTACCCAGGCCGACCCCCTAATTTATTTGAGAATAGCTTTGCTTTGAATTAGCCCGATTAGCCTGTTTTAAAATATTTACATATCACATATTAAGAAATATTCAAAATCTATTGTTCAGTTTTTCGTAAACACCTGTGGAATTGTTCTAATTTCTCAGTAATTTATTGATTCAGCCGCTAATAATAAAAATCAAAAGATCTAAATTTTGTTATAATTACACAAGAAACTATTTTTAAATTTCATCGCAGTTAAATTTACACAAAGTTTACAATCGCATTATATTGTGTCGTCACAGTACATTAAAATTTATAATATGAAGAGGAAAAAGAGAAAGGTCTTTAAAAATATTTGAAATATTTCTGCATGAATAACTATATACGATGTGTGGTAAAGAAGATCTAGGTCAATGATTGTTGTTTTTATTATTTTGAGTAGCATGCGTGGAAGATAGATAAGCGGCTCAATGGTCTAGGGGTATGATTCTCGCTTTGGGTGCGAGAGGTCCCGGGTTCAAATCCCGGTTGAGCCCAATTTTTTTAATTTAAGACAATATTATAACGTATGTTCTGTAATGTTTCTTAGACTAAAGGTTTATATATAGTTACCTACTGTAAATAATTGATTTAAAATTGAAACATCGTCATCATATTGTGACCGTTACTCCAAAGCGAGTGAGCATATAGTTATCATATTTCTATCTTTTACTTTAATAATCACCCAACCCATTAAATTCCGATAAAAAAAAGTCTGTGCTCGGGTTTTTTGTGGTTTCTGTTATGCACTGCAGTTAACATATAATACCACGAGTGCGCTACTAAGTGGCGATCTGTTTGAAAAGCACTTTATAGGGGGCGCAATTTATTATAATATTTGATATATTTGACTGATTTTCTCAATAAAATATCAATTTTATGGATTTCCATAAATAAATATATTCAACTTGTTTTATGGTCTCTAAGTCGATTTCGAAAAGAGGTACATTAGGACAGCTAATTGCGGTTCATAGGACATAAATCCGCGACAACAACCAATACCTTAAGGAATAAAATAAAAAAAACCACTTTAAATTTAAACAAATTTTATTCATAAAATTAAAAAAGAATTAAAATTAAATTACTCGCTATCGTCTTCATCTTCGTCGTTACTTTTTTTAAATTTGTTTGTAGCAAAGGAAATTGTGTCCACCAATCCTTCCGATGCAATTCGTAAACGTTCTTGTTTTTTCATTTTTTTCTCCCGTTTACTATCATGACCAGCATTTGTCTGTTGTTTCCGTTTAAGTTTTTTCGATTTTTTGACATCTTTCGATGTAGTTTCAGTGGTTTCAGCGGGCTCTTCAGTTGTATTCGGCTCATCTTCGTCATCGTCACTCTCGGCTTTATTTGTGACTTTAACTGTTTCACCATTGCTTGTTGGTTTCTTCGGTTTAATGCCCAATTCATGGCAAAAATGTGCGTACGCATCAATTGATGAAATAACAATTCTATTACGAATCGATTGTACCGATTCGCTGACAATGTTCCAATCTAACGTTATACGTATCGATGGATTTTTACCGCATTTGTGAATTTCGGCCAACAACAGCACCAAAGCGGAAAATTCCTTTGACGAAACACTTTCAGACGATTTGAGCCAAGCCAAATATGACCGAATTCCATTTACGACCGCTAAATTAATTATATTAAATTCCATTGGATTGTGTGAAATGAAACCGTGATTCTTGTACATCAAGGTGACAAATTGCATAACCTGTGCACGACGAAAAGAACGAACGATTGTGTCGAGTCCCTCGTTCATCAGCACATTGGCCATCGTCCAAACGCCCAAGTAACGAATTTTAAAGAATTCTTGCAGCAGTCCAAATGTAACGGTCGGATTTCTTGATTGGATAAATTCTTTAGCATAACGAATGATAACGTTCAGCAGTTCGGATGTTAATTCATTGACAGTTATCGGTTTGGGTCGAATTATTTCCGAGCATGCTATCAAAAAGTGCAGACTCTTTGTCAGCAATTGATTATAAGTGTCTACTTTTCCCGCATTAACTTTGCGTTCAACTAAATTTTTCAATAAATCGGCTAAATTTGTTTCGCTAACATCCGCAACCGAACTAAATGTTCGAATTTTCAAAAGCTCTTGTAACGTTTTATTGATCTTATTAGCCAGAGCTTGGTCATCGTTGCTCGCACATTGCTCAAACATATTGAACAGTGCCAGGGCACTTTCTAACGTTATCACCAATGTTGGTTGATGTTTCAAATAGATTTCGATTAAATCCAATACGCGAACCCTAAAATGCATAACAATTGTATTTGTTGTACGTTCTTTTTTCGATTTCTTTTTGCCCCCAGTTGCAGTAGGTTTTTGCATAAGTTGGAAGGCTGCCGACAATGCAGTGTCCAAACGCTCTGCCTCACCGTCACTCATGTCGTTCAGATCAACCGATTCAGTATCCGTTTCAATGGCCGATGCACGTAAAGCTATCGAAACTGCATTACGTACTTGATCCGATACAGTGCCTAAAAATGAAAAATAATTTAATTAAAAATAAACAATTTTCCCAAAAAATTACCTTCATTATCTTCCGTTAGTTCCGCATCTGAGTTATCCTCCGCACTTTCGTCTGCCTCTTCTTCTTCGTCATTGCTATCGTTGTCACTCTGTTCGTCCACTTCGTCTTCTGAATCAATTTGAGTATCGTTCATGGATTCATCAGCCCCAACTTCACTTAACGGATTTTTGCCATCTTTCATATCCAAAACCGATAGAATTTGATGAACGGCAGTCAAGGTAAGATTTTGGCATAAATGTGGAAATACAGTGACGACCAAATTCCGCAGAACAGACGAATTCTGTGACAATAAATGTAAAAATAAATCCACAACAACTTCAATCCATTCGGGCTCGTCTTCCACATCATTAACTTGCTTCTTCGGACTTTTCCCTTTCTTCGGATTAGATTTATTCGTTTTTTCAACGCATTTCACTAGATCGGCTATGGCGGCCACTGCCATATCTGTTTCCCGGAACAACTGCAGTCCCATTTGCAGAAATAAAATGTTCATCGTCAAGCTAAGATTTTCATCTTTTGATTTTGAAGTTTTTGCCATTGTCTTTGACACATGTTCAATCATTGTTTGCCATGAGCTGAGCCCAGCTTCGGATAACGCTTCCTTTAGATATTTATTGCCCGACTTTTTCGATAAAATTTCATTGCACGATGACACAATAGACCAGAGATACCGTTGCTCATCGGCTAAACTGGGCATTTTCGCCTGTATAAACTGATAAAATATATTTTTTACATTTTGCCAAACCTCTTTGGACAAATGTCCGGCGTCAGATTCCTTCTTTACTGGAACGCCATTCGCGTCTACCGTAAACAGGCTAACGTTTAAGAAGAATTTTAGTTCTTCGCTCCGCCACTCTGTAAGTTTGGCAACCGATTTATGGCCACATAGATAATGCATCATTTGTGCAGCATATACTTTTTCATAATTTGCCCACGAAACATTGGGGTTCTCAGCGTCCTTTAATGTTGTACCCAATAATATACTTTTAAAAACGCCATACAAATGTACAACTCCTTCACCTTCGCCACCCAATTTCGCAATCATTTGATGGATAATTTTTGACGAACTATACTTTTCGATACACAAGAGCCCAGGATTGAGAATAAATTTCAAAATTACATCAACTTTGCCCAACTCATTCGAACATTTATCCAAAAACAATTTAATTCCTTCGAAAAATTCTGCATAAGCAGCGGCTAAATTGCCTTGACTTTGGTCCTTCTGCACCCGCAATGATCCCACTACCATTTTAATGAATCGTGGTGTAAGCAGCTGCAGCACAGAGGCCGCTTCCTGAGATTGTTCCAGAATTTTCGTCAACACTTTAAGTGTAACAATTTCTTTGATTTTATTCGGTGCAGCTAGGCACACGTCAATTTCAGTTTTCCAAAACTTTTGCAATTGTTTCGGTTTTACATTGCACAAAAAACGAGCCAATTCATCGTAGGCCGGATGAACGATGGCCGATTTGGTATTATTTTCCCAGAAAATACGTCGAAAATGTTTATAGGACAGTGGCGATAGGATTTCCGTTGTCTTTAGCGTAGCCTCCAAGTATTCGGCGTCGATTACAAGTGGATACTTTGCTTGGGCCACCAAAAGAAAATGAACCGAATTTATTGTATGCTTTTCCCATTGGCGCTTCAGTGCCTGGCTCATTGTGGGCCACATTGCTTGCTCAAATTGTTCATCAGTTAGCTAAAAATGAAAATATTTCATCAAAGCTGTGACAATAATATTATTATTAAACTTTAAAATTGCTCTAAACATCAAAAAACAACTTACGTTGTTTTTCCTTATTACCACAGCATTATTTATTTAAGGGCATAATTTAGCATATCGACCACATATCGATATGTAAAATTTTTCAGTCTATTGTGCTCAAAATTTATTAAATAATAAACATAAAACCATGTAGAAATTAAATTCTAAAACTTATTTATACTATGGTCCTGGGGCTACACAGGGTTAATAAATGATAAAATAGCATTGTTAGCAAAGTTTACTCTACTACTAAACCTCGAAAAAACCACTTAAGTGGTTTTTCCTTATTACCACAGCATTATTTATTTAACACACTGTGGCGGACAAGCTGACGGCATAAAATGTATCATAATTTGACTGAAAACCGAAATAATCTTCACATTCTTCTGCAGCAACTAGGGCAAAGGTACCAGTAATTGGTCCCATGATTTCGGAGAAATGATTTAAATGATTTTCAAAAAAATTTATTCCATGATTTCCGTAAGTGGGTTCCCCCTCGCAAAATTATCTATGAGGATTACAACTATAAAAATCGTTACGTGTTTTCTAATTCTTAATAATAACTGAAAGCATTAAAAACATCAAGAGGCCAGCGCATTTACCTTTTTAGCCAAATCAATTAAAAACGAATAGGCCAACGCTGTATGAAATACTTTTTGATTTGCACTGTTCACCAAAAGTTGAACACATTTTTCAATGTCTTCGTTACACGAATTTAACAATAGATTTGTGCGCACTAAAGCACCGACCATCAGTATGTGTCCAATAATCGCATCAGAATCATCCTAGAATGATGGGTCAGTAAATATTTTAAAATTTCTGATAGACAAACGCTTACCTTATCCTTGACACCTTTTCCAACGTGTAATTGTTTTTCGGTAATTGCTAAAAGTTGTTCAACAGTTGGCTGTTTGGTCGCAGTGGACAAGAGTCCCACTAAGGTGGTAAAGAATCCGGCTCTTGACGAACTTGTCGATGCGCCCAGACCACGAATCAGCCGATTTAATGTATAATCTAATTCTTTGTTTTTCTGTAAAATTAATAAATTATTAAAAATATGTCAAAAAGGACCATAGGAAATAATAAAACCTTTTCCTCACTGCTATCCTTGGACAATGTTTGCAACAGCGCAGCACCTCCACTCAAACGTTGTGCTTTTGTGTCACTTGTTAGCGTTTTAAATGAATTAAATATTGTTTTATCAATTAGTTTGGCCGCATTTGTGGCCACCGCCGTCTTTTGCACCTCCATTTAATATACTTTGGGCTGTCTATCTCTGGCCAAACAATTAAAAATAGATTTCCGCTAATTTTACAATAAATCACACGCGGTATTGTCGAATTTACATTTTTTTTGGAAAGAAACAGCAATAAACAACATAACCTCAACTTTATACATATGACTTTGTAAGTAGCCCTGCGGTAAAAAAAAGTACCTTCTATTATGTGCGAACGCAACCTCAATTCAAAATGCGAATGCAAAAAAGGCGCGATTTTTGTTGTTTTGTAAATTCGTTATATTTGAATTATTGAAATTTGATTGAAGGATGTACTTTTTTCGGGTAAAATCATAGATTTATTATTAAATAATATTATATTATTATTAGTTTTTATTATTAATAATTAATTATAGCCTTTAGTATTTCAAGTTAATTATTCTGCAGTTTAAATTTTAAAATGATATAGATATTACATATTAGATATAGATCTTAGCAATGGTTCAAAATTTAATATTAATTCTGCAGTATGTATAAATGGTCTAATACTAATAAGTTTTATTTTTTAATAAATTTGCTGAAAAAAGATCCTTTTAATATAATAATAATGTTATTTGCTTGCTCATACTATATAGTACGTCTAATATTATAATCATCGATCATCGTGTCCTTTACTCCAAAGCGAGGGAGCATAGGGGCTATTTTTACTCTTTTTTCTATCTTTTTTCTACCATGGTTATCATTCATTGTCGTATATATTACTAGGCACTAGAAAATATATAACTAAACCCAAAATATATTTTTTATTAGCGACGCAGACGCTATATCCGTTATCCTGCACTACTCTTGCTGTACAAATTTATATGGAGTTACATTTATATCGATTTTCTTACGTACTTCATTACATACGGATTGTGTGACACACATTTTATTCAGCAGCTGTCTAGTATATAGTATATTAAAGTGGGATAGATACTTAAATAAATATATTGAAAGAAAGATAATTTTAATTTTAATAAAATAAATATTGTCAGAGGTCATGGTTGTTAGTGAATTATTGCTAAAATTAACCAATAATATTCTACTAATTAATATGAAAAGCAATACTGTAAAACTTTAGTTATATTATTATAGTGCCTATACTTATTCCACAGTAAATATTTTTTATTTGTACGTATATTTTACTACATATGCAACAAAATATATTAAGCGATAAGACTTTGTGATAAAATTTATAATTTTGTACCATAATTTTAGGTGCAATATGAGTTAAAAGAAAAGAAAAATCTCAAAATGGGCAATACACACGGAAATAATTACAATGTTGGCGGCGGTGAAGATGACAATATCAATTATCGTCGTAGCAATAATGTTAAAGGTCGAATGTTGGCCAAATTTGGTCATAGAAAATCAATTCTCAAAGAAATAAATGCACTGAACAAAATAACATCAACAAATGAAGATTTTAGCAATGTTGTTGCGGAACCAATAGAAATTCAATCCAAATCATCTGATCATCTAACGGTATTTCGAGCTATCGATACAAACAGGCAAGCGGCTGCAGGAAGTAATGCGCAAAACAAATCCCCATCGACCTATCAAAGTAATCAGAATACCAGATTTTCACTAATATCTCCAGGAGCCGATAGTGCAAAGGATGCTTTGGATTGTGGCAAGTTTATTTAATTTTTTTACAATGAAATTTTAAGTGGAATTATATTTTTTTTATCAATAACAACATAATAATCGACATGTTTTTATTTTTGGCAATTAGAGACTATCTAAATTTTAAGTATCATTTAATCAAAAATTACTTAATTGGCTTTAAAGAGATTTTTTGTGAAGAAAGTGAGTTATTATTTTCATTATTTTTAGTTCATAGATTTTTTTTCTAAAGCATATGTATATACTTATATATTAAACCTTGTTTATAGTTAGGCAGACACGAAGCGGGAAGATTTTTTTAAATGGAAGCACATTTGCATTAACTTGCTGTTATATTTTGATTAATTTTATTTACAATAAATGAAAACTACAAATCATTTTTAAGGAAATCGAACTTAAAGTGAAACACCTGTGCATGAATTGAGAATTCTATAAAAAAAAAGATAGAAAAAGAGATAAATTTTATCTTTTTTCCAATTTATTTATTTTATTTATTAAAAAAAAATACTAAAAAAAGGAATAGATATATCACTGTGGAATTGTTATAACCCACAGGGAGTTTATAAACTATAGTCCAGAAAATGACCAACATGTCAAAATTTGATATATAATTAAAAAAGAGAAAACTTTTATCGCCATACATTGAAGGTGATAAAATATTTAAATTAAATCAAAAAGTAGATCGTAAATAAAATAATAATTTCAAGTGAATATATTGTTATTATATTTATTAACAATTTTATTATCGTCCTTCAACAATTTAATGTTAATGTCCTAAAAAAAAGTTTTCTCTTTTTATTATTGAATTAATTCACTTATCATAATTTATAATAAATTCACAAATTTTAGCCAATCAATCATGTAGCAACATAGGCATAAACAGGCTGAAATACAGTACAGCGGACCTTTGCGGAGGGAAGGGATGCTGTATTGACAAAACCCCAAGTGTAAATATTTCGATGGCTAGACGCAGGTCCGGATTAACTCTAAAGCAAAATAGGCACAAGACTAGGGCCCAGCGATTTGGGGCCCGGATACCAAAAAATTTGCCTAATTTTCCAATTAACATCTTTTTTAATTTATATAAACTAATCTGACCTACACTGAAAAAGAAAACTTTCCCCACAAGGAATGCCATTATTTTTGGAGGCCCTCCCAGCAACCATCATGACGGAAAATTTTTATGGTGCCGATAAAGTGAACTTTAGCCTATTTTCGGTTTTAAAACTGAGATTTTCTTATAATTAGATTTTTATTGGGCAGCTATCAACAGCTATCTGCCATTTGATCCTTCGCTACTGATGATATGCTCACCCACTTTGTTAATTCCCATATTAAGACGAATAGTCATTCTTCAAACTGTTGACTTGTGAATAAATTTTACACTATATAATATATGCGCGTGTCTTCTAACTATATTAATTTCTCATATATATACACAATCCTCTTAATTAATTTTATTTTTTCATAAAATATCTATCATTTCTGTAATGTATATTTGCCATATATTCATCGTTAATTCCGATTCAGAGATATGTGAATTGTTAAACACAATGAATAGACAATAAATTATATATTATCACAGATACGATACCACCAACATCAGTACCGGCACAGAGTAATGTTAATGGATCAACTTTAAGTTGCATACCTCTTCACTATGATGTGTCATTGACCTCTAATTGTTGTTGTTCTACCTCAACAGCAACAACATTATTACAGTCAGAATTAGATAAAATTGCGGCCCAAGAACAAAATATTATTTTAGCAGCTGATATTATTCAAAAACAACAACAGAATATAAATAAAAATAAAAACGACCAACTGACTGGCTATGATGATGATGATAATGATGATGGGAACAACGTTGTTGATTGTGGTGGTGGTGGTAGTGTTAACGATGAAGAAGAGAATGAAATTTTATTGAATTCAAAACAGAAACCTAAACTAATTCAATCAATTGTTAGTAATTGCCATATAGTTGATGGTGAAACACAACATTGTCTTCCATCACAACCTGCAATTTCCGTAAAGAAACAAAATACGGTGTTCTACACAGATTCATGGAATTTAGCGAACAATTTCATAAATCCTAATTCTACAATTATTAACAAGAAAAGTTATTGTAGAGGTGAGATTTTGATATTTTGCATTAAATCATCTGAAATGTGTAGTTTTAGAGAATTATTCGTAAATATCTAAGCTCCGTATATATGTAATGTAGAAAGTAGATTTATTATTTAGTCATACCATTTGTATTAATTGTTCTTGGTCTATACTCTATCTTCAGTGTAAATTGTTTTATGGTTTCCGGGCCTTGTATATATTAATATTAAAATTAAATAAATAAAAATAAATTAATCCTGTAGATTTAATTTTAACTATATAATTCTAATTTAAGTTATATGTAAACTGTATCTATATTAGAATTACTATAAAGAATAGGAGCTCGAGTGTCTCGAAAGTATATATCAATATGCAAAAAACCTTTATTGTAGAAAATGTTCTTTTTTTATATTTTTGACCAAAAAATTTACCAAAAATAAAAATATTCCGATTCCATTGTTTTTTTTATTAGTTATTACTTTTTTATTTTATGTTCTTCAATGTGAATTAAACCGTAAATTTCTATTATGTATACCTTGCCAGCCAAATAACCAGTTTATATGCAAGTTGTATATGTACATTGCTTTTTAAAGTTTGTATAAAATAATAAAATAAAGTGTATAATTTAAGGTACACACAATAATAAAGTCAATATAATAATATTATGGTTTTTCTCTGAAATAATCTATAGGCACAGCTATAGGTATATGTATATGCATAATATGAAGCACTCAGTTTAAGTACTTAAACATACCAAATTATATGTATATTGGGAATCTTAAGAATATTCCATTGATAACTGATTTAACTTCATATAACTTCACTATCATTAGACCACAATAGCGTAAACTGGGGTATCATCGACCATAAGCCAGTGATCGACCACCTAACATATCAACTGAATATAATAAGAGTTAGCAAAATCTACCTCTTTATTTAATAAGATTTTCAAATTCTCTCATTTATTTTCTATATTTGTTACGAACTTGTCAACAATAAATTGTTGACTCAATTTCGTTCAAATCGGGCTTATAAGACAGTGTGTTCCAAATAGGGATTGCAATCCCGGGATCCCGAGATTTTGCGTAATTTTGCTATCCTGAAATCTCGGGATTTACACTACAGAAATCCCGGGATTACGGGATTTTATTTTAATTTTTTTAAGCATTAAAAACATACAAAATTGGCAATAATATTATGAATTTTCCTTATTCTACTTAAATAAAAAATGATTATTTACACTAGTCAACACTGATAGATATGCTAAGCATCAGCTGTTAATCGTTTTTGGTTAAATAAAGAGTGTTGATTACGAAAATATTACTAGTTTTTTTCTAGCTATCTAGTTTTTTTTTAGCATGTATAGAAATTCTATAAATTCTTACAAAAAAATATTCCGACAAGTCATTGATAAACAAAAGAAACAATATAAAGGCTCAAGCACCGAACCTTGTGGAACACCGGTTGAAATTGGCAAGTTATCTGATAAGATGTTGTTATGTAAATCTAGATAAAACACCTACTTGTAGAAAATTGTAAGTTATAAAACTAAAATCAAAATTTAAAAACGTATAAATCCAAAATTATAACCAAACAATTTTTATCGGAAGACCTAAACCAACTCAATTTTCAAATTGGTTTCCGTCTCTGATTCAAATATACAAAAATGTACCCACCATATGGAGATCCTCCATAGATTTGTCCTTTTCGAATGATATATAAAAAATTGCAAAACAAAAATTATTTAGATTGTTAAATTGGATAACAAATTACCTTACATATTGGAGTAGTTCCCTCTTAAGAAATAATCGTGAGTCTATATGTAGCTTTTTTTGACAAAATCAAAATGTTATCTATTAGCATATGAAATTCATATAGAAAAACTAATAAAATTCTATAGCACAAAATATTTACATAAATTATTTTATTTGTTTTTTCTAGAGATAACGAGTAAACTGTCGTCACCCACAACACCATTGGATGCATTGTTAGAAAATACCTCATCAGCAGATTGTACAATTTTACGTGAACGCAAAACATCGTCTAGCTCAGATTCTGTTTTTACTGATCCCCTTACGCCAATCGGATTCGAGGCCGAATTGAATCAATGTTATTATTCAGAAGAAAATGTTTGCGATGACGACGTAAGGACCATCGGCAGCAGTAAGTTTGATAAGTCTACTCAAGCAGCCGTCGATCCAAGTGATTTACGTGAGAGATTTAAAAAACTTAGTGTATCCATAGTGGATACAATAAATATAGATTCAAACTGTTGTGAAGCGGCCGAAAATATTGCCGACGATATGCCGTTAAGTTTACGGAATAAAATTGCTCCAACCACAACGGCTCTAACGCAGGAAAATAATGGCGATATTACCATATTTAATGTGGCAAGGAAAAAAACGGTTGAGCTACAAGATTTGTCAGCCATTAAGTTTGTGCCGGACACCTTAACAGAGGGTTTGTTTTTCTTGCTATTTAGTTATTAATAATAATTGTTATATTACATAGCCCAATCAACACCGAAATCAGTACCCACAATATTGCCACTTCCATCCGAATTACACACCATAATCTCACCAGCGTGTGGAACATCGCCTTTATTGGCGGCTGATGGAAATGTTTTGAAAAAAGTTGCTTCATTCACGGTTGAACGAAACAATGCCGACGCCAGCCCGGCAACTCCGGCTTTAACGTTGAAAATATCACGTCCATCGTATATACCGGAAAAATTAAATTTTGGTGCATATGAGAAATTTGAGGGTATGTAAATGAAAATGTGTCCTAAATATCAAGAGATCATCCTCAGAGAAACGAAATTAATATTATTTTTATACATTTGTGTATATCGACTTTAAGTCAATTATTTAATCCCCGAAATTATATTCTCACATGAGATAATCGAAAGCATCGAGATCGCATTTAGATTTTTATTTAGGGATTTAGGAGATTTTTAACAAATATTTAGGAGTTTTTGTTGTTCATTTAACTAAAAAACAGCAAATATATAGAATCTTCCCCTCTTAGATCCTACCCAAACTTCTAGGGAAGTAAAGAATATTCCCTGAACAACGTTTATTCGGGAAATTTGCAACGCTCGGCCCCCTTTTAGAGGGGAAGGGGTTTAAAATTTGTAAGGAAAACTTTTAAAATGCAATGATCTTATCTACGCGCAGAAGATACGTCCAGAAATCTTTTATAGGATTTTCTACTAAAATCATCAATAGATAAAAGATTTTTCAACATGATGGCCATAATTGAAGATGACAAAACAAAAGCCGACATCTTGAAAAAATATTTTTTTTGTTTTAAGTTCTTATATATAATAAAATAATTTTAAAATTCACTAATCGCACTTGAAACACCGAACTAACAATAATAATAATAATAATGTCGTCATTATCTATATATATTCAAAATGTCAACATATAATTAAATTTATCGCCAAAAAACAAACCGTCTATACACCGCATTGATATATCTGATAATGAATTTATACTATTTTTTTTTATCGAATAACAAGAAACCATTATATTGATGATGATAAGAAAAAAATATAGCAAAATTTCGTTTAGACTAAAATTTTGTTTTAATATTGTTATTTCAATTCGCAGTTATGACGTGCGATAAGTTAATAAAGTTCGGTCAAGTATAGTAAAATTTAATAATTGATTGATTTCCACGGATAAATGTCTTCGAAAATAAGAAATAATGAAAACTATCGATTTGTTTTTCAATATATTGATTCGAATCAACAATTTTATCGAAAATATCGAAAAAAGAATCTGAAAAGTTTTGTTCATTTTCAACGTATTTTGTTTGGTGAATCCCGCCAAGCTAATCGGCTGTCTATCAAAAGTCAACAGAAGACAACTAATCAACCATGCTTTAAAGTTTTGTGGATTTTATTTCGATTTTATCAAGTACAGAAATTGCGACACTATGAAAGTTATTCGGTGTTTATTGTAACATTGAATTTTTTACATTTTACCATTGACATTGAATGTTTAAATGATAAGTTTCCTATTTTTCACATTTATCGTGGGTTTTCAAAAGGTGCGGAAAATCAGAATTTATTAAAAATTATGAATTAAGGATTTATTTAAAAAAAATGATTTTATCGATCTATTTTTTATTTAAAATTTTTAACAAATTTTTTATACAAGCATTTAACTATATACAAAACCAATATCAATAGCCCAACTATTTAGGTTCTAATATTTCATCCGAATTATTTTTTATTGAAAATATATTAAATGTTGTTGTTGTTGTATATGAATTTTCATTTTTCAAATTTGCATAATAAACATATAAAGGTTGCAATATTATTAGAACATATGGCCTATAAATAGTGGTTTTGAATATAAAAGTGAAAGCTTCTTACAAAAAAATCGAATAAACTGAAATTTAAATTTGAAAAAAAAAAAATTTGAGTGATAAATTTAAAATTATTTAAATAACAATTTTGTTGATATTCGATGATTTTTAATTGTACACAAATAATGATGGTACCATATAAATTATAACAAAATAATACCGCCTCTCTGAGCGCGCAGTCAATATTGTATTAAGGTCACACTATATGTTAAATTATTAGCGTATTTCCTTGAATCTTGTCGTATCGACAATATAAGAAGCAAAATTTAACTAAATTCATAAAAACAAAATTTTCAGGTCAAATGCTGTTAAATTGGATGATATCGTCGACTCAACAGCAACCGTTTTCGTCCTTACAACATTCCGAGCCAGATACGCTACTTCAATTGATACTACAGTTTTGTACAAATTTAATTGTGGCTGGTGTTCTAAAACAAATTCCCGACAAAAGTGCACCAATACAGGAAACATTTCGGGTAAAAGGGCGTTTTGGATTTTTTTTTTTTTTTTAAATTATTATAATGGTATAGTTAATATTGGTCTTTAATCCGAACTATTTGTACTCTTTTTTCTCTATCTGCGGAATTAAATATAATAAAACGATATAAGTATGATTTTAAGACAGGCTCTCGACCAATTGGTCATATCATCAAAAACGACCGTAAAAACTACAATATTAAAACGAGTTTTTGAAGATTTTTTTTTGAAAATAAGGAAATTGCATTAGAAAATATTTTCATATTGACTTGCAAAGCAACAAAAATGAACTATTTATTTAGAATTAAAGGGTCCGCAAGTCCCCAGTTTTAACATTTTATATATTTTGAAAATTTACAAAATTTTAATTAAATACAAATTTTAATTTTAAATTTCTATGAAAATGGTTCTAATTTGTGCCTATGGTGTGGACACAATGTGTACCCAATGTGCCTGTTCGCGTTCGAAAAATGTTCTGTCATATTTTTTCGGCATTTTTACAAAAAAAATCATATCCTCTTTGACCTACAATTACTATACAGAAAGAGTCGCGACAACACACAATTTCGTGAAAAATAACAACTTTGACCTATAGACCCCATAAATGCAATACCAAACAATGGGACCGCTAAAAATTTACCCTCAAATTTAACCAATTTCGTCCACTGGTTTAACTCATTTTTAGAAATTCGAGGACAGACACTTTTTTTAGTTTTCTTAATTTTATGGCATCATAAAACCCAAAAAAAAATGCCCGTCAATTTGACCATTTTGACAAAAATGTTTGTACAATGTCCATGTCCATAGATATATGAATTTTTTGTATGAATAGTAAAAATCTATAGACCTTTTCTGCTTTCGCAGCCAAATCTCATGTACCAATGGACACACACAGAAACACCACCCCTAACACCATGTACACCCAGAAAATTGGACGCATCATTATTGTGGCCACATATGGCCAATAATAATAATTCTAGTACACCAGTAACGCCGGCTTTAGAAAGTATTACCGAAGAACCGGCGGCGTTGCTTCAACATCTGAAAGCAGCAAGCACGCCCAAAACAACAAGAAAGAATGTGGACTTCAAGTTAAATGAATTTAAGAAGAGGCTCAATGGATGCGAGTCATTCGAATCAATGTATAGTTTAATTAAAACCTTGGGCGATGCAAAGTGTGAAGATTTGCGACAGCTCAATCAGGACAATAATAAACGAATTAGAGAATATTTGGTGCGAGATGTAATTGATCGTTCTGAAATTACACTATTCGATTGTAATCAAGAAGAATTAGAGCCCACAGATAATAATTCGGAACAAAATTGTGATATTATTTCTAAAGAGTGTAAGTGTAGAACAAACGCTAACATTAAATTGAACGACATTTCTACACAAACTGATAGACCGTTAGAAGTGTTGTTTGGCACAGATGAAGTGGACAAATCAATCGATATAAGTAGTAGCAGGGTGTTTAAGGCCAAAAGGCCTGATTTAATTCTACAAACGGAAAAATCTCAATCACTGCCACCACCTCCGCCTCCTCCAATGCCGCCACCATTGGAAAATTTTCTAAAAACGACGTCTTTATCAAGCCCAATACCACCTCCTCCGCCAATGCCATCCACGACAATAAATATACCAATCCCGCCCCCTCCCCCACAACAGTCAACAGGTGTCGGACCAGCACCACCACCTCCTCCTCCTCCGCCTCCAATTCAATCAGGCGCTCCTCCACCACCACCACCATTTCCGATAGGAATACCTGGACCATCTTCATTAGCAGGACCTCCACCACCTCCAATGCCTGGCACACTAGCAATTGGTCCAAAACGATCATTGTCTTCATCATCATCGACAGCACCGTCACCATTACCGATGCCGGCCGCTGGAAATGTTTGGTTTCAAGCAAATGGTAAGAATCATAAAAATGTTTAACTGAACTGCAGCATAGCGAATATGCTCCAAATATGACCCCCTTTTTATCCTGTAAAGGGTCATCCCCTGTTCAAAACATTATACTACGACTTTTAAGGGAAATCCCCCCTTTTTGTACTGTTAACTTATGGGGGTTATCCCCCCCCATTTCAAAATGGGAGGGGCTTATCCTTTGTATGAAAAATATCAAAAATACATTTTATATGGGATGTGTGTATTCAAATGAAAGGTCTTGAAAAGAGCTACAATTTTAGTTCTAAGGGTTTAAGTCTATCGATCCCCCTTCGGTTCGCAGACAGGCAAATAAAATGTTCCTTCTAAGAAATCCTTTAACCCCTCCTAGAGGCTGATAGGAGAACGATGGACTACAACTCTTAGAACTTAAGTTATAGTTCTTGTTAAGACCTTTCATTTGAATCAACACAACCCCTATAAATATTTATATTTCAATATTTTTCATACAAAAGTTAAGCCCCTCCCATTTTGAACGTTGAGGTGATACCTCTTATGTTCACACTACAAAAAATTTTATTTTGCCTATTCTTCCATTCTTTATTGGAATCAAAATATTTCATTTTAAAACTTTTGCATACAAACTTTAAACTCCTCCCCTGCAGAAAGGGGGGTTTCCCCAATAGTCGTAGTATAATTTTTTGTGGGGGGGATGACTCTTTACAGGATAGAGGGAGAGGGATCCTATTTTGAGCATATTCGCTATACTGCAGATTCGCCAAATGTTTTATAATTACTTTTTGACATTTTTGACATTATAAATTTTAGTTCTTCGAAAAAAAGCCCTAAGTCCACCAAAACCCATGAAACCGTTATATTGGACTCGAATTGTTGCATCCACTACCGTATCAACTGCAGCGGCTGTAAACACGCCGGTCGAAGAAGTCAAACCAGTCGAGCAAAATAATTTGAAAACATATTCGGAACTGTGGCAAGAAATCGATGAAACACGATTGGATAATTTAGACGAATTTACCGAACTGTTCTCAAGGCATGCGGTCGTCACGAAACAAACCAAAGAAGAGAAACCTGTCAAACCGATTAAAGTACAAACAATCAAAGTGCTGGACAGTAAGCGATCGCAAAGTGTTGGCATATTTTCACGTAGCTTACATGTAGAATTCGATGAAATCGAACAGGCTATTTATCACTGTGACACGTCCGTCGTGAGCCTGGAAGCATTGCAGCAACTGATGGAAATCAAGGCGTCCGCTGAGGAATTGCAGTTGATAAAGGAAGCTGTGGACGCAAATAAGGGTAGCGAGGAGCTACTAGATCCACCGGAAAAATTCCTTCTGAAACTTTCGAATTTCTCGTGCTCTGCCGAACGAATATCTTGCATCGTATTTCAGTCGGACTTTGACGAAGGTTGTAATTTGGTGTCGAGAAAAGTGGATACAGTTTTTCAATTGTGCACAACGCTTATCGAAAGTGGCGACCTAAAGGAATTGTTTGCGATCATTTTAACTCTTGGCAATTACATGAACGGTGGCAATCGACAACGCGGTCAAGCCGATGGTTTTGGTCTGGAAATTTTGAGTAAACTTAAAGATGTCAAGTCAAAGGATCCGCGTGTAACTTTGCTACATTTTATTGTTAAGACCTACATAAGTCGGTGTCGCAAAAACGGCATCCCATTGCAGGATGTGGTGATGCCGATTCCGGATGCTGGCGATGTGGCCAAGGCAGTTGCAATCGATTTTAAAGATCTTAATATTCAGATGGACAGTTTGCGTAAGAAATTATTAGGTGAGTTAATGTCATATTGCTTTTAAAATCTCTATAAAAAAAATTCTATCCATAGAATGCAAGGAAATATCCGAAATTGTCATTGGCCAGTCAACTGCCGACAATTTGCAACCGTTTAAAGAACAAATGGACACATTTCTGGAGTCGGCCAGCAAACGCACCGAAAAACAATCGAAAAAATTGCTCGAATGCAAAGCGATTTTCCTCAAGACGCTTAAATTTTACAAATTTGTACCGAAATCCGGAACATTGGACGAATGTACGCCGGGACAATTCTTCGAATATTGGGCTGCATTTACCAATGATTTTCGCGATATTTGGAAGAAGGAAATTTTAATGTTGAACAATGAAATGTAAATAGTATAGCGAATAAAACATTTCCATTTAAAAAATTAAATTTTACAGGCTAATCGGTCAACGAAATGTGGATATTTTTGCAATATATTGGCTTTCAAAAAATTGTGTCAATTTACTCATACCGACAATAGTTGTACTATTTCTAACCCATCATCTGAATATCACATAATTTTGCAAAAATATTCACTTTTTGTTGACCGAATAGCCTGATTTCCTAAATTTCAAATAGTAGTAAACTCATTCAATCAATGAATTTAATTTAAAAATCCTTATTTTTAGAATGAAAAAGGCTCGTGCCGTTTGGAAGAAGCAGGAGGCAACAAAATCGACAAAACCGACCACTACGACCGAAACGGCCGTAGTAAACAAAGTTAAACCGGGCAGCTTAAAGGATCGAATGTTACGTCTGGGCATGTAAAATGTGATAAAGTAAACTGAATTTCGAATAAATTGTAAAAACTATTGTAAATATAAATGAATAAATATTTTTTTTAACATATTGCGTGCCAAGCTGATTTTTGTAAAAAAAAAGTACCTACCCCAGGGGCTAAACGGTCTTGTTTTAGTGTGTACCTAGATATTTTAAATTACTTTTCATATGATAACACTTTTAATTTCCTTCGTTTTTCCTTTCCATAAACGGTTTTTTTTAATAATTTTTAGTTCAACTTAGGTCCCCCCTCTGCCGAAAGGACACGTTTCCACTAAAAGTCTTTTTTATTGGCTGAACTCCAGCTATAATTAATGTAACTAGATCTTCAAAATTGTATTGCCTGCCTTTCAGTAATTCGATTGTAATACTAGAGACAATCTCGTCATACACATATGAATGACATTTACTACTTGGACCCATATAACGTCATGCACATATGAATGACGTGACACGAATTTGTTAATACAAACATTTTAGGCAAGTGAAAATCCCTAGAGACTTAGGCGAGATGAATTTGAAATCGAATCGATTAAGTGTAAAAACGGAAATATTTTTAATATTTTAATGTATATGCAATAATCCATTTTGTTTTCAACTATATTTCTTAAAAATAATTTTTAAATAGTTACCACACCGCGTCGTACTATCGTTGCCCCGTAAACCCTTCTTCGCTCTACTCATCCAATTGTTCATTTAATTGTGCCAGCAGTTCGGCCCGTTTTGATTCCAACTCTGATTCACTTAATGCTTGCTCTTCGGCACCACGGTCCTTAGTAACCGTACCAGCACCACCGCTTTGATTGTTCAGTAGTGGGGGCGAGTCTGGTGGTCCTAAAATTTGAAAATAAAAAAATAGACTTCAAGTTATTTGCAATTATTGCACCAGACAAACGATTCACTTAAGAAAATAAAGAAAAAATAAACATTGCATTTTTTTTGATAAAGGAAATCGGTCATGAAAACTTGAATACATTTTTTTTTGGACGATCGGTCAAAGATTCGAGACTTATTTTATAATAAAATGTAACACTGGAATTTTTTCCGTGCGTATCAAAATGTATTTTTTTTAGAATCTTCGACCGAACGCCCGATAAATGTATTCAGGTTTTCATATAAACACGATCTTCCGGAATCGCTTTAAATAGTTATTAGTGTAAAAATGCGGTTATATAAGATTCCCTTTCCTCGGCAGATAATATTCGTCGATCTTAAATTACAACATCAATTTATAAAGCAAAATGTATAGCCTCGTTTTCACACCTAAAGATTCATATCGTTAAAAATTCAAATTAAGTGAAGCTATGTGACTTTAACCATTGACTTTTTATATATAGTCCCACAATGAGAATGAATTGTCTTAGGTTTGGTCATGTTAAATTTCAGTCTAATTGTTTTTTTTATAGGTAATCTGAAAGAATTCTTGTGCACCAGGAGGCACATTTTAACTTGACTCACAAACTCATTTCTGACTTTTTTGACATTAAAGACATTTTTTTTATTTAAACTTTACCCGGAAAGTGACTATATGACTTTCAAAAAGTCACAGACCATATGAAAAATTGTCCCTAATTAATTTTTAATAATATTTGCATGAGGCTGCATGATTTTATCTTGCAAACAAAAATTGAACCTCAAAATCTTTAAAACTTACCTTTCGCACTGAACTGAACCGTGCACAAACAGACAAGTTAATCGAAATTGTTTGTTTAAATTCTTGCGGTCAATACGAATGAATTACAAAAAAAATAAAACGATTAGAAATTAGCATTTTATGTTTAATCATAATATTGATCCATCTTCTCGGATGTAAAATTACACAAAACAAAAGCAATTTAAAAATAGAAACAATAAAACAAAAAATTTAATTTAATTTTATATATAAGAAAAAACTTCAAACTCATGCATCAGAGATTTTCGGTTTGTTATTATTAGTTTTGGATAGCAAGACAGAAAAGTAGCAATTTCTTTTTTAAATATACAACAAACCCGCATTCGGTGGAATCGGCGAAGCATTGATCGGACTATCCGGACTGGTCGGTGTTCGTCGACGTTCCTTGTCTTTGCGTTTCTTATCTTTCTTCTTCTTTTTAACGGGCACGTCTATGGGAGCGGGTGGCGGTGGTGTGTCGAGCGGAGACATTTGACGTTCATGCTCAAAGGATGGCTAAATGATTTTGATTATTATTGATTTTATTGAATGTAAAAATCGAGAGGGAAACCACTTACGGATATCATGGGAAAAGAGTGTGGGAATCATTTCGGAAATCAGATGTAATTTTCAGAAATTATTTCGGAAATCAAAAATAATTTTCGGAAATCAGAAATCATTTCAGAAATCAGAAATAATTTTCAGAAATCACGGATATCATTTTCGGAAATCAGAAATAATTTTCAGAAATCACGGAAATCATTTCAGAAATCAGAAATAATTTTCGGATATCAGAAGTAATTTTCAGGAATCACTGAAATCAGAAAAAAAAAATTCGGAAATCAAAAAACATTTCGGAAAACAGAAATAACTTTCAGAAATCACGGAAATCATAAATTATTTTAGAAAAATTATTTTCATAATTAGGCAATCATTTCAGAAATTATTTTCGGAAATCACAAATCATGAGACAATATGTTTGCAGTAGTGGTTTTCCTCTCCATGGTAAGAACTATATTTACCGATCGCGATGCTTTGCGATGTTTACGCTTCTTTTTCTTACGTTTGTCGCTGCCAGTGCTTTCCGTGCTACTTGATCTCTAAAAAAAAAAATTGCGATCAGATGAAATTATTAGTTGATTTATTGCGACTTACCGATCTTGACTTTGATTGATTTTTCGATTTTTTACTCTTTTCATATTCAATTTCGGATTGTTCAGATTCCTACAGGTTAAATAAAATTAGAGAAAGATTTAAATGTCGTTTCTTCAGCCGAACTTACCGATTTCGATGTTGACCGGGATCGTTTCTTATGCTTTTTATTTTTCTTTGATTTTCTCGAACGTGAATGATGATGACTGCACGAATCTTCGCTCTCTTTGACAAAATCTTCCCAAACCTTATCCAATGGGCCCTCTTTTTCGTAGGCAATAGCATCGTCGGTGTCTTCGATAAGTTTTTTGGCCGTTTCCCAGCTATCTGCTGCCGTTAGTCCAGCATCCAGCCATATTTGTTTTAGTTCATTTTCGATTTTCCGTATACGTTTTGTCTCCTCTTTAATACGTTCCTTTTCGATGACTTCGGCCTTTTCCAATAGCGAATTATACGTCAGCTTAACATTACCGGCATCCAGTGAAGCCGAACGCTTATCCTCACACACAATCGTTGCAAAGTCTTCGAATGAAGTGCTTGCCTCAACGATAAATTCTTTTTCCTTAAGAATTTCTTTGATAATTTTCTTCTCGTCATGAAAGCGGGCCTTCAAGTTTTCAACATAAAATTTAAACAGATCCAAAGGCGTTGAGCCGGGCTGTCCAAGCATGGCAGAGAAACGTAAGTCGGCCGAAATTATCGGATACAATTCAACCCACAATGACATCGACGTCAGTTTGCCTTCTTCGTGTAAAGTGTCCAAAAGGGCTAGGAATGCGTCACGATTTTTACGCTGCTGACGTTTACTGCGCTTCTTTTCGCGTTCCTTGTCTTCGTCTTCATCATGTTCCAACGCTCGTATGTGATCCTCGAACACAATCAGTGCGTCTTCCTTGTCCATTCCCAGCAGATTTACATCATTTTTAAATTCTGCGTTTTCCAACAGCATAACCTGAGCCTCAGACCATGTTGTCTGATACGAAATCGTTGACATTGACTCGAGCAGTTCGCCCAACACACGCATATTGCGTTTTTTCAGCAGACGAGTTTCTTCGCGCTCCCGTTTGGCCAAATTGAAAACGCAATCCTCGTATATGTCACGACGATCTTGATCCGGTACGTTGGTCCACATTTTTTGTGATGCAAAAAACTCATCACATTTGTAGTATTTTGTGGTAGAGCTGATCTTGTCGCAGGACATCAAGAACTTTTCCAAATCTTCTTTAGCTTTTTTCGCTCTCAGACGTTGTTCTTCTCGTTCATCTTTCAATTTCTGCGTTTTGTACGCATTGAAAGCTTGTTTCTTTTCATTTAGCCCTTTAAACGATGAATACAACGGATCTTTGGAGATCATTTTGACGCAATTATCCCAATTCGAATTGGACGGAACATTTTTCTCACGCAACAGTTCTTTGAACGCTTCAATAGCCTCTTTCTTATCCTTATACTCGACTCGAATCGGTTCGGGACTTGGTATATGCAAAGGCGCATCTTCAATTTGATCGCTTTGAATTGAGTCGGGCACCTCAATCGATGCTAATGTGGCGGCCATCGCTTGATCCAAGGCTGACGATGAATTTTCCGTAGAATCTATGGAATTTTCAGCGGCCGGCGATGAAACATCTGGTGTGTCTGATTTTTGAACACTTGCTATGGCCGGCAGAATGGGCATAGGTCCGGTCATCGGAGGGAATATACCTGACATTGATGAAGATGTCATGGCGGCCATTGCTTTAGCAGCTGCTGCAGCTCTAAAAATAAATGTTTTACTTGAATTTCTTTATAATTTACACAAATTACTCTTCTGCTGCAATTTTGTTCTTTATTTCTACTAGTTCCGGTGGAATTTCCCATCGAGATTCTTTTGTGGTGGCGTGATTGTAGTAAATCTTTCCAGCATCTGAACGATATTCTTTCCACGGGCAGCCAGACAGCAGTTTCTATAGGAGGCGAATTTGATTAAGAATTTAAAATAATAACAATAAATGTACCTCTGCTATTGTCTTCAGTTCGTCTGGCTTGTCCCAAGAGCTCTGCTTTGTTATATTATTATAATAATAATTACGTCCATCGGGCGATTTATGTTCGGTCCATTCAGTGGTCGGAGCCCCGCCACCCGGCGGAAATGGCATTAGGTCCGGAAAGCCGGGCGGCGGCATGTTGAATTGCGGAACAATGCCGGGAAAGCCCATCGGTGGCGGAAGACCGGGCATTCCTGGAGCCGGTGGTAAATTCATATTTTCAAAACAATATTTCTGCTTTGCTTGCGATTAAAACATAACCAAACTTATTTTGCTACCGCACTTTTCGACTATAAACCCAACTAGAACTGTACAGTTTCTTGTACAAAATGATGCTACACTTCTGTTAATTAATTTAAAATGTATTTTTTCATTTAAAATACGTGTTTAATATAATTAAAACCAATAAAAAACAATTATCGCAGCAACTCGCCAACAAATAAAATGAAATAATAAAAATGGCCGCACAAAATTTAAATAATTTTTGACACATCGAGAATGAATGCGTTTTGTGCTGTCAGTGTGGCTTCGTTAAGTTTGGATTTCTCAATTTAAAACCTTACAACAGTTATGTGGGTTTACAATGCAAGGTCTCTTGTATGTTTTAATTAAAGGATATATAAAAAATTACCATTCAAATGAGAAAATCGTTAGAGATTGTAAAAAAATTGCGAATGCTATATATAAGCCCTAATAGCAATTAAAAAAAATCTACATTTAATATTCATTTCTTTTATTATATATTCCAATCTCCCAACATTCAAAAATATGTATTAATGACTTTAAAGGTGGCAACACTACAGATTTAATCCATGAAGATTCCATGATGAATTTTTACAAGAAGATTTCATGTGGAATTTTGTTATTTAGATATATTAGTACATCCATGAGAGGCTGTAAGATTTAATCAGCGAAGATATAAGAATTATCAATGAAGATTTCATGAATTATTTTTCTATGAGAATCCATGAAAACAAAGAATTTTTCATTAAAGATTCTATAAAGAATTTTGCTATAAAAATTTCATTTATAATTCTTTCCATTTAGATATAAGAATAAATACAATATACGATATAATCCACTTAAATATAAGAATTATCCATTGAGATATATAAAATCCGCATGAAGATTCCATTAAGAATTTTTCAATGAAGATTTTATAAAGATTTTAATTAGAATTTTTTCTATTTATGTATAAAAATAAAGCCAGCAAGTTGTAAGATTTATTTCACGTACATATATATATATATATATAAGAATAATTTTCTCGACTACAAAAAAGAAGAAAATTATCAAAAAACGATCGCAAAATAAACAAATCTACTTATATAAGAATATTATCTATTAAGAATATTTCAATAACGAATCGATGAAGAATTATAAAACACACGATTTTTTTTATTATTTAAATTTTTATTCTTATTTCTTCAATTTTTTTTTATTAATACAAAACGAATATATTACTAAAAATATTTTTTACATTGTTTTTTTTCATTTTACATCTAAAATAAAGTGGTCTGACTATAATATATAGAATATACAATTAAAAATAATATTATTTCTTATACAATATAAATCCTTTATAACACTTAACAGAAAAATGTGTCTCTTAATTAATTTAAATATATTTTCAATTCAATCTTAATTTCTAATAAATATTTTTAGAAATTAACAAATTTTTTAAATACTTAAATGTTTTTTAACTTATTTTCTATACTTAAATTCTAATATTTATATAAAAGGTACTGTATATATTTTATAAGAATTTAAACAAATTGTTTTTTGTATATATAAATGCCAACCACGCAACAATAATATAATGTATATAAATTTTGTATTTGTATAATTTTTATATTTTTTAAATATTTTAGCTCGTTGTTAAGTACTACAATATGTATGTATATATGCAAAAGTACAACAATTTTTGTCAATTTTTTTGTGTAAATATTTATAAAATATTGTTTTTTTTTTGAAAATTTGCATTTGTATAATAAATTTGTAAATTATGAAAGGCACACAATAACTAGCGAAAAATACACACACATCATATAGTTTTTTTAAACATTATATCTATATATAGATGCTTAAAGTGATATATATTTTAAAATCACTTTTTAAAAATAAATTTTACATTATATATAGTTATATAGCACAGAAAACTATAAACGCAATAAAAAAACATTTAAGAAGAAAGCTAAATTTTCTCATTCTTAAGATATGATTAAATAACTACAATTCGACTTGAATATATACGTCTTATATGAGTTTGTGATTCTGAAAAAAGAAAAATATATTACCAGTTTCAAAATTGTTTTATTTTTACAAATATTTTTTATTTTATTTAAAAAAAATTATTTATTTTTTTTTCAAATATTTTATTAAATTGCATTCAAAACGAATATTTAATATATAATTCACGTATATAATGCTGTATACAATACAATATGACCAGTTTTTTTTTAGTTTTTTTAATTTACCCACATATATTATATATAATTTGAAATTTTTAACCCGATCCCTTAATATAAATCTAATTAAATTAAAAGTTTAAATTTTCTTATTATTATTTTTTTTTTACCGAAAAATAATAGCCTTAAAAATATATAAATTAATTAACGTTCGATAAAAATATAATAACAAAATTACAATTAGTTTAAATTTAATTGTGGCCTAGTCCATTTTGAATATTAAATAAAAATATGTTAGCAATACATAATTAAAAAAAAGAATATTTTTAAGAGATACATATTTTAGAAAGCTCGCAAAAAGTATAAATATACCATATACCATTGGGTGGGTTCTATCTATAAAGAGCCGCATTTGACTTATCGATTGTTTGACAATAAAAACATAAAATTTATTTCGGGAATTAGAAAATATTTAGTAAAAAGTTGGAAATTTATGAATTTAATTTCGCTTGAAGAAAATTTGGATATATTAAAAAAATATTTCCAAAGTGGGAATCTCAACTCAGCAAAATAATTTCGATAAAAGTAGCGAATAGGATGTGACAAAAACAAAATTGACGATTTGACGCAGTTGCACTATTATCTCTGGGGAGGCGATAATAGGTAAATGTTATGCCAACCATTCAGAGATGACTGTCAACTTTAAACATGAAATTGCAAACCCTTGACAATAGGCCGATTTTTTACCCTTCCCGCGAAAAAATTACGATTATGGTCAACAGTAGTCATGTCGACTCGAAATTGTTTCCATAGATAATTTTTAGTTGAAAAAGACTTTTGAGTCAGCATGGAAACAAGGTATTAGCGTGTATCCATGACTAACTCAAGCTTCTTTCAACTCAAAATTGCCCATTTCAACTCCAAGAAATTGGTCGAGTTGAGTTCTATACGTCAAAAGATAGATAAACAAAATGGCGACAACTGAGCAGCAGCAAGTAAAATTGCGACTGATGCAGAAATACAAATTATTCTTGCATTTTTCGAAGAAAAACTACTTTAAAATTAATTAAATTAATTAATTATAAATTTTTGTTAATGTTTACTGCTCCATTTTTTTTTATAAATAATAATAAATTTTTGCCCTAACCTGCTGCCAATGGAAACGACCGGGGTTAGTCGCCATGTTATGAACTCAACGATAACTCTACACGCTTTGAACTCAGTGCAATCGAAACGGGGTATATATGATTTTTAAAATTTTAATGTTGGGTTTACAATTAAAGTACATTTTTGTGTTATTTCATTTGGACGTTGGGTGCATTTCTTTTTTAAATTTCCTTATAATTAAATTATTTTTTTTAGTCATTTTGAAATTTTACCGAGTGATGGTACGCCAATTTTAAATTTTAAAAACATATATTTTTTGTAAAATTGTCGTGTTTTTTCAGAGGTGTTACAAATTTAGTACACATGATATTTGTTTCTTTTAATGTTTTCCTATACTTAGAATAACATATAAAGATGTTTTTAAAAATGTTGATGTTTAGTCGGATATTTATTTTATTTATTTATTTATAGATGTTTTTAAAAATGTTGATGTTTAGTCGGATATCCAAAATAAATTTTCTTAAATTGTAATTTTACAATAAAATTATTATTTATTTCACGACGTTTCGATGTCAATTCAACATCATCATCAGGTGAGATTACAAATATTTTATTTTTACAATTTTTCTTTTTTTCTTTAAATAGCGGATTTACCATTTCTCGAAAACAAGAGCTGTCTAGAAAAAATGGTTGTTATTTTCGAATTCAGCGATCTTAAATTACTGTAAAAAAGTTTATGTTAATACTGCTTGATACAGACCTACAGCGATTAACGGTGAGTACCGGAACTACTAGTACAAATAATGTAAAAAAAGA
>JANSTW010095334.1:0-18360 GCA_027564275.1 Diadocidia ferruginosa | reverse complement strand
TTACACGAAAAATGTACCTCGGGAAAAAAGTGGTTTTTAGATTAATTTGAGGTCGCTGAAAACGAATGAAAGACATCCATATTTTTTTCAAAGAACTGTAATCGAGATATTAACAAGAAACATGTTTTTCGGCTCATTTTTCAGTTATGGCCACAAATCAGAACCAACCTAAAATTTACACTGATCGAGAGGTATAAGTCTTTTTTTATGATGATATCCTGTTTATGTCAATTGGATAAGTAGTTTTTGAGTTACAGGCTTTTAAAGTGAAAACAAGTGAGTTTTTTAAGCATTTTTGAAAATTTAAAGTTTTTATTTGTTATAAAATATAGTAAAAAAAAAATAATTAATTATTTTCAAGATTTAAGTTGAGAGATAATTTTGTTACGAAAATATTAATCCAAGTTTGAACGAAATGGCCGAAAACATGTTTTTTGTTAATATCTCGATAACGGTTCTTTGGAAAAAATAAGGAATAACATTTTCGTTTTCAGCAACCTCAAATTAATCTAAAAAAAACGTATTTTCCTTCGAGAACCTCCGAAAAACTCAAAATTTGTAAACTAGTGTTATGTGTGGAAAGAAAATTACTGCAATATTTGCGAATCTCTATTTTATTAATAATAATTTCAATACTTATTTGATGATTGAAGTGAAAAAATAAAATATTGAAAAACTATTATATATGAACAGTGTCGTCGCATCGTTTGAGTATATTTCTTTGAGGGGGTAAGCACCAATTTGTTTACTAAGTTGGTGTATTTTTTAAATTACGTATAAGTACTATCAACTAGCTTGGCGTGGTTGGAAACTCTTATTTATAAAAGGTATATATTGAGTTCAAATGGCTATTTGGTAAATTTTCTTATTTGCAAAGAAATTGCAAGTAAGCCACTACTAAATCCAAGAGTGATCATTTAAGTGCTTGACATTGTATGGCAAAAAACACTTTTTTATAAAAAATGAATTCAAAGAATTTTGTATGCATCAATTTATACCCTATTCCACCCCCTACAACGACGTCACTGTATATATATTTATTGCATTTAATACAATATAAATTAATAAATATATTTTATTCTAATTTAATTGATTATTTTATAGATATAGCTTTAAATTTATTATATTTACAAGCGTGTCATTCGCAATTAATTATCTTGTTAATGAATTATTATGATTTGACACAAATTTATGTTTATAAATAAATTCAGTAAGTTTTTGTTAATTTAAACTTAGAATAGACAATCAATGGAATAAGTTACATAATTTTACCAAATACTCAACGACAATTGATGAAGTATATTATGGGTTTTTGTTTTGATTTTATCTACTCTGTTTATATTCATCTAGTCTATAGTTAAAGTGATAATTGTTATTGGGATAACTCATGTATACTTAATCTAAACAGGCTTTTTCTGCACGTGTTAAATAATAAAGATGATAAAAAGAAATTATTTCTTTTGTCGACCATTATGGTTTCATTTCATTTTATGGACCGAAGTTATTGTAAATATATGAATAAAGCAAAAAAATCTATTTAACCGGTATTTTTCTTGTAAAACGTCAAATTTTTCAACGGATTTACAAAAGAGATGACAAAATAAACCAATTAAACTAGACTAGAAAATATCCACACCATGTACTTGTCTCTGCGAACACAATTAGTATGTTGCGTTCACAGATAAACTTTAAAATATTTATCGGACATTCGGTCATCGTTTCAGAGACTTATTTTATAATAAAATTTGAAACTGAAATTGTTCCTCTATACCATAAATTTGAAAACTTTTTCGGACCTTCGTTCCAATCTTCGGAGTGACTCCACTGACAGTTATTTAGTAAAACAGATCATAAGCTTCTGTATAGTCTTTTCACTTGTTATATTGCATTAGCATATTTTTTTCAAAATCGTCGGTAAATATTTATTTTCTTTAACTTTTATTACAATTAATTTATTTGCAACATTTATATCTACTGGAAATCTCTTTTATTTCCATAAATTTTAAATCAACTATGCGTATTTTTCATATAAAGCCAAAAACTATTCTACAATATTACAAAACCAATTTATTAGATGTTTGCTTCAAAGTTATGACAATAAATATATTTATTTTTTAAATGTTGTCTTTCAGGATTTATATATTGTATACAAAGAATCGCAATCTCAATATAATATTGTAATATTTTTTTTATCTACCGATTTTCCTTTTTTTATGTTTGAATTTTCCTTTTGTTTATTGGTTTTCTTTCTTTCAGATATAAAACGAAAAAAATATACATGGAAATTGTTGTGTGAAGTGTCTGTAAAATGTTCTATATATTTAAATATATGCAGAAAATATTTTATAAAATAATTAAAATGGGTTTTTATTACTTTAAAAATTATTTAATTAAAATAAATTGTTTTGGTATTCTGGATTATTATGAATTAATTTAAAAAAAGTTGTCTCAATAATTTTTTCAAATAAAAATATTTAATCTATTTTAATTTTGATTATTTTATAAACGATTTAATCATCAGTTCAATGTTTTGCAAACACTATAAAATTGTTTTTAAGTTATTAAAATAATAATAAAATATGAAGATAGTTCAATTTTTATTAGAGAAAAATCTATTACAAAATACATAAAATTATTTTTAAAAATTAGAATGAATACAAACGTATAAGAATTCAAAAAAATTGTGACTTATTTGTATGAAAAAAAATAAACGCAAAAAATATTATAATTTTTTTTTACTTAAGTACAAAAACATTACTCACGAAAAGTGATTAATATTGCAAAGTAATATAATTAAGTTTTGAAAAGAAATTGTATCCATATGTACAACTTTAAGAATATTTTAAACATATAAAATTCTAAGTTTCAAGGTTCTTTCAATTATAAAACATTTTTGTGCAGTCAATTAAAAATTAATTTAATTTATAGTTTTATAAAATAGATACGAAAAATCTTAACTAAGCCAATTTCAATGCTAGATTTATGTTTTATAAATAGTTACGCAACGATTTAATCATTTTTTATATTTATTATATAGTTTATTTTAAACAAATTTTGTCGGCTTTATTGTAAATTGACAAAAGAAAATCTTTCATTTGCCTAAACCAAGATATAGATTTTTCTCTAATTAAAAAAAATGCTACTTTAAATTTATAATTAAGTAAAAGGGGCATCAAAATAAAATGGTCATTACATGCGCTACCGCAGTTATCTCAAATGAATCTATAACATTATTTAACTTTATACTTTAAAAATAAATTCTTAAAATTTCAATAAATATAGGCGTCACAAATAAAAAAAAAATCTTATTTTTTAATTTTACAGAAATATAAACATTTAAAAAAATATTTAAAAACAAACAAAACTAGACAATTTCTTTTATTTTTCTAATTCAATCAAATCTGTTTGCAAATTGAATGTTTCCAAATAGGTTTCGCTTATCAACTTCGTAGCTTCACTATGTGGAGCCGGTGGTATTCAAGCCTTCAAAACTATGCGAACCTTAAGAGCTCTGAGACCGCTACGTGCCATGTCCCGTATGCAGGGCATGAGGGTACGTAAATTTTAATGACAAACAAAAATCTTCAAGTTAAACATAAAAATTGTTTTATTCAAATCTTTAATTAATTAGTTTATAGTGAAATCCTTTATATATTACTTTTATTAAATTATTTTTAATTAATTAGTTGAAATGAATGATTTTTTTTTATTTAAATAATTTCAAAAATACAACAACATCCAAAATGTTACATCAGTTTTTCATTTCAATATAGAATAGCGTTTTGCAAATTTTAAACTCTAACATGAAACAAGCAAAAATAAAAACATTAAAATAATCACGAAAAACATAAATGGTCAAAGTTAATATTTAATACAAATAGTATAGACAAAAATTAATTATTAAATAATTAATTCGATAAATCTACTAACTATATATAAAGAAGTTATAATTTACGTAGAAATATGTAATTATTCTTCTAGATTTATACGAATGCAAAAAAATTATATTAATTATTAATCATTTTTAATTAATTTAAAAATAATGTGTTTTACCTTTGACCATATAATTTACCATTAAATTTTATTTTTATTTTTGCATATTACCACAAAACATAACATTTTTTTTAGAAAAATATGCACTCAAAACAACGAATCACAAATCATATTTAATAGTTTTTTTAGAAGAATCACTTACAACTGTTACCTTACGTATTAAATTAAAATGATTCACAAGAAGGTTTTATTGCGATCATATTATATAGTCAAAATGTGACAGAAAATGAATTGACAATTTATGTCTATAGGTTAGGATCCCAATATAATGAAATTAGTATTGTTTTTAATTTTAAGGCAAGACTATGAATTTTAATTTGATTATAGTTTTGCACCACAAAATATAATTTGTTTTTAGAAAAATATGCACTCAAAACAACGAATGATTCTCATTCTATTTTTTATTTCCAAGAGAGGGAGCATGTAGAAACCCTATTATCATTTTTCTAAACCAAAATGTAACCCTTATAGTTTCAACTTTTTATAAAAATTCTAAATTCTAAATTTTGAATGTAAGGAATTTACTAATAAAAAATCCTAATATTAGGCGAAGTTTTTTAATTAAACATCTTAAAACCAATAGGAATTTAAACAAAATTTGGTGAGTGTAAGTTTTTTAGTATATTTTACACAGGATCTACATCAAAGAGATTTAGCTTCAATTTAAAAGAAATAGTAAAAACATCTTTCCAGTTCCTCTATGAGTACGATTTTTTTTCTGATAAATATTTTTTTTTTATTATATGAAATATGTCACGAGTTTGCTTTTCATTGCTTTAAAATTGTTCTTTATCTATATCCTATATCGTCAATAGAAGTAAAAGCTTCAGCAATTTTATTTACTAACGTCTACTTCAACTATACTCAAAATTATCGAAGGAAATAACTTTTTTTCTAAACGTTTATTTAGCAAAAACAATTAAATTAAATTAAAAATTATTAAAAATTAGGGATTTTCTGCCTAATAAAAAAATCTGTCCATAAAATATTTTTTAGATTTCGTGCGAACTTCCACTAATAAAAATAATATGTATACTTTTATTCTCAATACTTATCAAAATAACTTATATCATCCTCATAATTGTAAAAATCAATTCATAAAAATCACTATACTGACATATTTTTACATAATTTAC
Source organism: Diadocidia ferruginosa (assembly GCA_027564275.1). NCBI lineage: Eukaryota > Metazoa > Arthropoda > Insecta > Diptera > Diadocidiidae > Diadocidia > Diadocidia ferruginosa. The sequence goes on along the minus strand of JANSTW010095334.1, from coordinate 13,171 downwards.
ACGTTTCTACATTATACATACCTACCTATACAATGTAAATTAATTGGCTTCAAAACGTACTATCTATATTTTTAGCTTTAATTATTTTTCTAATATTACGTACGATTTATGTATATATTAAATTTGTAATTCTTTCTTAATTTTGTTTATCGAGTTAATTGATATGCTTTATGAACACATTTTTGTTTGTTTTACACAATTTAATGGTCGTTTTTAAAAATAAAATGGGCAAAAAATTATTATAGAATCTGTTCGATTTGTGTTGTACTATAACAATCATTCCACGCGAAAAATGAAGTAATTTTCAATGATTAATAATAATAAATACAAAATATTATTGAGCTTCTATGCCGCATTCGGGAAAAGTTTAATAATATTTTAAAAATAATTTTTTTTAACAAAAATTTTAAATTAAAAATAAAAACAATTTCTTTTTTGAAATTTGAAATTTTACCTTTCCTTTTATTATACCATATTTCATATTCTAATAAATAATAATTAACGTATTAACTAAGTTTAAATTAAAATATTTTTAAATAATTTTAATTTTAATTAGATAAAAATAAATTGCAAAATTTTGAAAATATTGTAAAATAATTTTAATAAAACATTAAATAATTTGAAAAATTAAAATTAAAAAAAAATTGCTTCAAAAATCTTTTTTTTTGCGATATATACTATGGAATGGTTTTTATTGTATGTATACGCGGATGTATGAAACGAACCCATATATTAAAGATCTTTATTAATGATGAACGTTTTTTTTGTGCGAGATAATTTATTTTAGTTTAATTAAAAAATTACAATTCAATTAAACAATATAATAAAATTAAAGAAGCAAAAACCTACGCAACCTATACCTTAAAATATATTGTTTATATAGTAACAATATAAACATTGTGTTGGGTCAATTTATAATTTAAAAAAATATTCTGATATTAGTGCTGCTTGAAATGATGTAGCTATGAGAAAAATCTATTAAAATTTTTCAATACATTTTCACAAATCTTACAGTAAGAAATATACATTGAAATTTAGACAAATTAATTTCAAGCATTATAATTTATCTAAATTTCAATTTACTATTTTGATTGCACTCCGCGCAGCTCTTCGAGTTTGGGTTGAGAAGCAGTGTTTAAAGAAATTTTGCAGTTTTATTATAAAACTTTAGTTGTTCTCATTATATATCTTCGATTTAGTTTTATATGTTTCTTCCTAAAATTATTAAAATAATTTTAAATTTTTCAATGGATTTTTAATCAAATTAATTAATAATTAACTTTTAATAAAATTATAACATATAAGACATTTAGGCTCAACAGTTTTTTACTCGAAATTATAGATTTCTGCTCGCTAAAAAAATGTTCATCATTAACAAATTTAATAATTTTTAAGAAACACAAAAACTAAATTCTATAATAATTTTTGTCTTACTCTAAAAAAAATCAAAAATGAATGAAAATTTGTATATATAGCTTTTTGCATATCAAATATGATTTTTTTCTCTACAAAATTTGCATGAATTAAATTAATGTTTGCTGCACACATAAAGTTACTTGATATATAAACCAATCATTTTTGTAAATATTATTTTGTAAATATATAGTTGAAACATTTTTTTAAAGAAATTAATCCTTTCCTTAATGAAAATAAAAAAAAACTATAATAAATAATTGCTCAAATTCTGACTATATAGTAAAAAAAAAATACGTATTTTGTTTGCCTTAACAGACTTGTTTTTCATTTTTCTAATCGATTCTAATTCGTTTATTTGGTAAATTATTTAAAAATAATTATAAAAATATTATTTAAATTTTTTTTATTACAAAATAATTAAAAAAAATTGTTTTAAACTGACTTCTTTTCTTTAAATAAATTATGTTTTCATTATGCTTTAACATAATTATTTTTAATTTATTATTATAAATTCTTATCGATCTAAAAAAAAATCTAACAAAAAAAAAATGTTTCAACAATATTTGTTTATTGAAAAAAAAAAATTTAAACCAATATAAAAAAAAGTTCCTGGCATAATCTCTAAACCGGATATTTTCCTATAAAAAACAGGTCGTCGTCAATGCACTGGTTCAAGCTATACCGTCCATCTTCAACGTATTGTTGGTGTGTTTGATATTCTGGCTTATTTTCGCCATTATGGGTGTACAGCTTTTTGCTGGTAAATACTTTAAGGTAATTACAGTGTTGTTTTTAATTTTAAATTTATAAACTAATTAACTAATTAACAATCGTTTTTTAATTATAGTGCGTCGATACAAATAAAACAACATTAAGTCATGAGATTATACCCGATCGAAATGCATGTAATGCGGAAAATTACACATGGGAAAATTCGCCCATGAATTTCGATCATGTTGGTAAAGCGTATTTGTGCCTGTTTCAAGTAGCTACATTTAAAGGTTGGATACAAATTATGAACGATGCGATTGATTCAAGAGAAGTGAGTTGTTTTTTGTAATTACAGGAAATAATTTCGATTTAAAAAAATTTTGTTCCCTTTTCTATAGATCAATAAACAGCCAATTAGAGAGACAAATATCTATATGTACCTCTATTTTGTATTCTTCATCATATTCGGTTCATTTTTCACACTTAACCTGTTCATTGGTGTGATCATTGATAATTTCAATGAACAGAAAAAGAAAGCTGGTGGATCATTAGAAATGTTTATGACAGAAGATCAGAAAAAGTACTATAATGCAATGAAAAAGATGGGCTCTAAAAAGCCGCTTAAAGCAATTCCAAGGCCACGGGTAAAATATTTCAATTCTAATTAAAAAAAACTGTTCGAACCATTTTCCATGTTTAATTAATTTTTTCTTCCAAACAGTGGCGACCACAAGCAATAGTTTTCGAAATAGTAACAGATAAAAAATTCGACATGATCATTATGTTGTTCATCGGTTTCAACATGTTGACCATGACATTAGATCACTATCAACAAGCGGAAACTTTTAGTAATGTGTTAGATTATTTAAATATGATCTTTATTTGTATATTTAGTTCGGAGTGTTTGATGAAAATTTTTGCACTTCGTTATCATTATTTTGTGGAGCCGTGGAATTTTTTTGACTTGGTTGTAGTTATATTGTCCATCTTAGGTAAAATATTGTGTTTAAATATTGTATTTTCAAAAATTTATAATTTTCTAATTTTAGGTCTTGTACTAAGTGATATCATCGAAAAATATTTTGTATCTCCAACATTACTTCGTGTAGTTCGTGTAGCTAAAGTAGGTCGTGTTTTACGTTTGGTGAAAGGTGCTAAAGGTATTCGTACGCTTCTATTTGCCTTGGCCATGTCCCTGCCTGCCTTATTTAATATTTGTCTGCTTCTTTTCCTCGTGATGTTCATCTTTGCCATATTCGGTATGTCATTTTTTATGCACGTCAAAGACAAAAGTGGATTAGACGATGTATATAACTTTAAAACATTTGGACAAAGTATGATATTGTTGTTTCAAGTGAGTAAAACGGACCTTCTTCCTTAGCTATAACGCATTTCAAGTATGTAAACAAAACATATTTTTCCTCTTTATAGATGTCTACCTCAGCAGGATGGGATGGCGTATTGGACGGTATTATAAATGAAGAAGACTGCCTGCCACCAGACAACGACCAAGGATATCCAGGCAATTGCGGTTCATCCACTATTGGCATTACGTATATCTTGTCATATCTAGTTATAAGTTTTTTGATTGTCATCAACATGTACATTGCTGTCATTTTGGAGAATTACTCACAGGCTACGGAAGATGTCCAAGAGGGTCTCACAGATGATGACTACGACATGTACTACGAAATTTGGCAACAATTTGATCCAGAAGGTACCCAATACATTCGATATGATCAATTATCCGAATTTTTGGACGTATTGGAACCGCCTTTACAAATACACAAGCCAAATAAATATAAAATTATATCCATGGACATTCCAATATGTAGAGGCGATATGATGTTCTGTGTCGATATATTGGATGCACTGACCAAAGATTTCTTCGCTCGTAAGGGTAATCCCATTGAAGAATCCGGTGAATTGGGCGAAGTTGCGGCTAGACCCGACGAGGAGGGCTATGAACCAGTATCGTCGACACTGTGGCGACAACGTGAGGAGTATTGTGCTCGACTGATACAGCAAGCATGGCGAAAACATAAACTACATAAAGATGATGATGCGGGTGCGGCAACCGGTGATGAAACGGACGGTGCACCTGGATCGGGAGAAGATGGTGGTGATGATGATCCAAACGATGGTGGTTCACAGAAAGACCATGACAATGGTAGCCTGGGTCGACAAACGGCCGTCTTAGTTGAAAGCGATGGATTTGTGACTAAAAATGGTCATCGCGTTGTGATACATTCGAGGTCACCCAGCATAACATCACGTTCGGCAGATGTCTGAGCCAGGCCTCGTCCCCCTCTCTCCGAAGCACGACAGAAATAATTTTTCAAAACCGTAAATAAAATTAAACATAACCTCTCTTTTTTAAGAATTTTAAGAATTAAAACCAACAACAAAAAATTGTACAACAATGAACAAATAATAATAATAAAAATAACAATACTATAAAATATTGGAAAGCCGACTGCCATATAAAATAAAAAAATTATTAAAAAACATTTAATTAAAATTCAAAAAAAAAACCAACAAAGAGTAAAAAAAAAACTCTAGAAAAAAGCACAAAAACTTAAAAAGAACATTGCGAATTGATCAGCCTGCGTAACCTCAGATAAATAAACAGAACAAACACAAAAAAGCCCAACAAGAAAAAAACTATAAAAAATTAAAGTTTTTTTCTACTCAAAAACTGCAACGTCCTCTCATCAAGAAGAAAAAAACAAAAAGGAAAAATTACAACAACAAAATTTAAAAAAAAATATCATGTGATAGTTAGAATTGTAAATTATATAAAACTAGCAAAAATTTATTCATAAATATATAATAAAAAATATGTATAACCTAAAAAACAACCAACAAATGTGGGACTGTCTAAAAATAAAAATAAAAACATTTAAAAATGTTTTGTGTATATGATATATATGGAAAAACTGCTTAAAAACTATTCTAATCTGAGTGTTTAAATGTGCGCGCTTTTTAAATGAAAATAAAAACTACAAAAAATAATCAAAGTCTAATAAACCATAAAAGACAAAGTGAAGCAATTTATGTGTTAACCAAATTATAAAAAAAACATTTCGATGATATCTATAAACAATGAAAAAAAAACGAAAACAAATCGTCACTTAGTTTAAAAACTAAATTAAATTATACTCCAAGTATAATTTAATTTAAATTCAAAATTAAACGAAAAATCAAGACCACAAACATTTCTCTCTAAATAAGTGATTTTTATATCATTCAAAATATTGGCTATATTATATATGGTTTATAATTTTTGGAACACAAAATTACAAAAAAAAAACAATTTTATTTTAAAAATTAAATACAAAAATTTGACATCGCAGCAGTAATTTAAGGCTTTTTAATCGCACAGGTTTTGTTTACTTCTACGTTTCTGCGTGCATTCATAATAAGCGAGGGGTGGGGCGAGCCTTTACCAAAATTTAATAAAAATTAACATAAAATTAATAATAAATAAATCTTTAGTAAGCTTTTAATAATTAATAAAAATTAAAAAAACACAACAAATCCAATCATGAAATACATTTATATAATATATTGAAAAAGTCTAATGAAACTTTGAACAATTTTCCTAGTTAATAAAAACTAAAATATGAGAAATGCTTCTTTGTTAACACTAAAACAATTTTTAGCTAAATTATTATAAAAATAAATTTAAAAAAATACATAATAAAACAAACAACAACATCAACATCAACAAACGCAAAATTTATTTACTATAATTTTTTTTATTTAGTGAAAAATTATTAAATATAAAGAACGAAAACCCAACAAACATTAATGAAAAACAAAAACAGTGTTAAAACAATATGCACCAATCAAAAATATTATACACACTTTTCAAAAATTAACTAGGTTTTTATAAAACAAAATTAGTTTTGTTTATTGTTTTTTTTTTTATACAAATTAGTTTTTAAATTATAAACCTATGAAATACGCATTTATAAATCATATAAATGAACATAATATTTTTGCGCCTTTTTTTTAAATAAAACAATACAACAAATTATTTAAAAATTTCAAAAATAAAAACAAAAAAATAATAATTTTTTGTTTTTGTTTGCAATATATTAATGAGAAACTTTATGTTTTTTTTAATAACTCGAAAAAAAAATTCAGAAATGTACTTCGATTCTAATGCTAATTGTTTCAAAAAATCAAAAAAAAAAAAGAAAAACTGATTTAGACAATTCTTCACCATATATAGTAGTTAATTGTTAAATTTATTTTAGAATGTTGTTTAATTTTTATGAAATTTATTTGAAAATTTTATAAAATTCGTTTAATATACAATAAATATATATTATAATGTTTGGTTATTGTTATTATATAATTTTAATTACTCGCATATATAGGGCGCGCAGTTGGGCGCCAAATGGCGGTTACATAAATATATTGCAAATGTTCATTATTTTCGCGCCCAACTGTACTATATTTTTGCTAGTTTGAAAATGTTGTATTTTTTGTTTAAGAAATTGAAACAATACTTGAAATTTAACTAACATACTTCTGTCCAACGACATATTATATGAAAATACAATTTACTATATATATGTACGATTAAACATATAAAATTGTATTTTTAACAGTCAATATGTTATTTATAGAGAAACTTCTGGACAATTAAACGTGATAAAAAAAAATTGATGAAAGTTACAAAAAAAAACTTTGTCAATAAAAAAAAATTAATCAACATTATATAAAAACTACAACATTTTTTACTACGCAAATATATTTAAACAAAATAACTTTGTACTATAATTATCTATTTTTTTTATAGCAAAACGAAAGTTATTAAAAATTGTTATTTTTTAAATTTTTTTTTAACTTAATATAATATATGTTATAGATTTATATATTGTATAAAAAAATAGAATATTATTAGCAAATTAAAACTGATAAATTATATACGTTATGTGGCGTATTCGATAATAATTAAAAAAAATATTTTTCAAAAAACGAAAAATTTAGTAACATTTACTATATATATAATAAAAAAATAAAATTAATATAATTAACAGTTTAATAATAACATAATTAATACTTTTTTTATACAAATAAATAGCTAAACACATATAATATATAATATTGTAATTATATATAATTACCGAGAAAATTTATATTGTTACAACAACAACTACAAAAACCATCATTTTATATAATATAAAAAAGAGAATAAGAGTAAATCAATAAAATAAAGAATTATTTCTACTAAAAAAAAGACCACGTTCGAATAAAAAAAAAATGAAAATTAATAATTAAAAAATAACCTAAAAAAAACACAGCGCTTTGGATTTATTGCGGCTTATTTTTCGATGAATTTATATATATAAACCATATAATATGTAACCTTTAACATAAATATATTTCTAAAACATACACACACATATGCATACAAAGCAAAATTTTTACAAACACATGTGCATTTTATGATGTATATTTTATAATAATGTTGCGCGAATTTTCTAATTTTTCAGCAGCACCCCAGCCATCAGCATACCCTTATAGCAATTTCGAGATAACTCAAGCTTCATTATTTAAATTAGTTGTTAATTTTTTGTATTTTTTGACAATTGCTGAAACAATCCAATATCACTTATGTAAAGATGATTAGAAGACTTAATAACCTAGAGACGATGCTACCAAATAAGGATAATAATGTGAATGTCAATGTACCTATAATGGCCGTGTTCGCAATTTTTTAATAAAATAATAATAAATTATACGCAATTTTTTTAAGATTCTATATAAATCTAATAAAAAAAATTTCCCTAATTATACAATACTTTAAATTTGCAATTTAACTTTTTCCATAATTTTGAAAATTCACTTGAACATTCTTAAAAATAAAATGGTGAACTTATTCAAGATGGCGAATTTTGTACCCATTTTCTGTCATTTATGGAACAAAATTTCTGAAACAAAGTTTATTATGTTCATATATTGCTGCTTTTTCCGTGCTAATGTAAAATTATTGTTCGATAAATCAATATATTATAATACTGTGACCATAATAAGATTATTACTAAAAAAACGTATGTTCTTATTTTGGTCACATATAGTAAATTGATTTTATAACGCTGGCAATTTATAAAAAAATGCATTCCAAAAATAAATTAAATGATATGTAAAAAAAATTTATAACTTTTTCAATATAAAAGAAACTATCCGTAATAGAAACATTGACCATAATAGGCACATCCACGTTATGAATTGGTATACAAAGAAAAGGACTCAAAACTAAATTTGTTTTTACACAAGATTTTTTTGTAGTCCTTGCATGATATTGCCACTATTAAGTCACAGCATAAAAGACATTTTCGTTTTTCTTTTGTTGAATTTAAATGAGAATCGTTTTTACTTTCTTGTTACAATTTTTTTTTATGATTTTCTTTATTTTAATAATATTTGATTAACAATTAAGTCAGCAAATAATCGCAAATTAATTACTTGCTGTATAGATTTATATATTTTTATTGTCCATCAAAAATAAAATTTTCTTTTCGCAAATATTTCCCTTCTGTAAAAGAGACACAACATAAACACACTACACAACAACAAATGCTACACACAAAAATCCTGCCATTTTTTATATTCAATTAGAATGCAAATTTTTTGAAACAATTTTTATTATAATTATAATTTTACTTTAAAAAAAATTAAAGCTAAAAAAATAATTATCATTAATATAAAATAGCTTTAATAAGAAAAAAAATATATAGACATGAATGATAAAAACCAGCAATAAAATGTGTAATTAGAAGAAGAATTTTGAAAAAATAATTAAATACTTCCTCAAATCCCTATAAAATTTAAATATATATAAATGTCAAGAAGATTGAAATAAGTTATTGGATAGCGCCTTGTGGAACGATTCGTTTTTTGGTCAAATATTAATAATTAAGGAGGGAGCAGGAACTATTTGTGGACACAAATTTACTGAAAGATACTGTTATATCGATCAAAGAAAGGCAAAGGAGTTAAATGTAACTGCCTATGGAATAACTTTTCATCTTTTCATCGTTCCAAAATTTAAGTGGTCGCAAATATATATTGGAAAAGCACAAATTTTTGGTTCTTTAAACAAAAATTGGTTCTCAAAAAAAAACTGCAAAATCAATGTGCAAGGACGCATTATTATATTACATATTTAGTGATACCCTTTATGGATGTTAAAACCAAAAAAAATATTATTTAGATAAAATTTATAAATACCATCAGGATACGATGAACGAATAGATAGAATTTATAGGTAAAATAACATATAGCATTATATATATATAGGGAATCAGGGATTGTATGGTTAGTATAATTTAATTAACTATATATATAATTATTATTTTAATTAATTTCATTTATATTAGTATTGTGTAAGTAACTTTAAAGGTTAAAATATTTTGACAACTTATTCCTTTTTGATTTTACTCTTATAACTGCAAACATATAACATCTTCCCCGGTTATTGTTTGCAGTTTGAGAGTAAATGTATGAAAGTTATGTTTAATTTTTATTTACATTTACTGTATAACATCGATGGCCTAGTAAAAATATTTTTCTAACTTTCAGAATTTTTATAAAAAAAATAAAATTAGACCAAAATTGTGCTTAACTTGAACTTTATATAAGAATATTTCCAAAAATATCTCTTTTATTAAAATTTTAGAAAAATCTGAATGTTTCAGACGAAGACATTTTGAAATATTTGTTAATACATAAATATTCTCATTAAGCCATCGAAATGTAAATATTTTGGTTATAATAGTGTATCATGTTTAAATAATATTATTTTCAATATTTTATGTCCACGAAATTTCAAATTCCCAAAAAAATATTTCGGAATACTTTGTCCACAATGTTCAGATTAAGTTCTGGCAATGCAAATAAATTGGTTCATCTCAAATTATGATTTCACATCTGATCGCAGCAAAACTTCACTAACTTGGAAAAAACCTGTATCTTTTATTACAATCATTTTAACAATATAGAAGAAGCGGTTTTTTTCCCATATCAAGATTCTTCAAAATTTTGCATAGAAGGTACTCGATAGCGTAATCTGAACGAAGCAAAACTACATAGAAAAGATCGAAGCTTTCAAATTTGAAATATTAAAACATTTCGAGTAAACTAATTTTCCTTTTATGAAATTTCTGGGACATACATATAACCTCTTTGTTTAATCATTTAAGTAATTAAAAATTTAATAAAAAAGTAATAAAAAACATTTATTTGCGCATATATATTAAATACTAGGTGGCTGGTCCACTGAGCAATAATTTAATATAAACAAACCTTTATAGTTCTTCAATTCGCACATATTTTTAACAAAATATTTCTAGTGTAAATGTTTTTTTGTTTCGTATATACTTTAGTCAACAACTATGTTATTTAGATTAAATATGTTTTTAAAGAACTAAAAATCTGATTTTTTTTTATTATATTATATTAATAAACCTAAATTACACAAAAAAAATATCAATTTGTATTTAATTATTATTATTGATAATATCATTCGTATACACAGCAGTATATAAAGAATATAATAATTTGAATACAATAAAACTATAGAAACTTTTGAAAATTTTGAAACAATTTGCGTGTCGAAGCTACATTTTTTAATTTTTTTTTATGATGAAATATAAATTCGATGCACAACTGTTATACTATATATAAATAAAATATATAAATTCAAACCAATTTTACGAGAAAACAATTAATTGTGGTTACTTTTTTGCTATTTATCAAATTACAAATATATTATAAAATGGCGAAAAAAATTCTTAAAACATAATCTATACTAAAATGGAAAGGAAACACAAGCTAATTAAAAAAAAAAACTTTTTGCTATTTAAAATCATAATTCTTAAAATGCTTGTTTGTTTTTGTAAATTATATAATATATTGAATTAAAATTAGTTTAGCGAATATATCAATTAAAAACAATATTATGATTTTATAAATTAATTTAGATGTTTTTTGCGACTGATTGTACAAACGTTTTTTATTATTAAAATATTAATTCTATAATACATTTTATCAATTAAATTGAAAAGTTTATTATATTATATATATATAGTTTACCATATTAGAGCATCACCAATAATTTTATTTATGTTTATATAGAATTTAAATGTTATGTTGCATATATAATATATTCAAAAATATTTATATATAAATTACGCGAGTAAGATGTATAAATATATATAGAAGAAGCTTGTTAATTTATTTAACTAAGCACAATTATAAAATGGATAAACAAAAGATATTAAAAAAAGAAGAAAGCTAATGATGATGTATAGAAAAAAAAAACAACAATATTGGTTCATATAGACAATAATCTTATAAAAAATATAATCATGTCCCGCGATTATTATAATTTTTATTATACCGAAACAATGCAAAAGTTTATGCGAAAAAAAGGAAAGCTTTATGTGTTAATTTTCTTCTTTTTTAACGTATACCAAAACACAGATATTGAAAGATTTCGAACAAATCTTCCCGTGTTCGTTATATTTTAATATTTTGTGTTTTTTTTTAATTAATTGATTTTTATTTTATTTTTAAGAACTGGAATAATATAAAAACAACCACAACAACAATATACTTGCGAATATATTTCAGATAAATCTATAACTCTGATGGATTTTAAAATTGTTATTTTTTACATTAATTAGATTAGATTTTTTTCTATATTATTTAAAATATATTTATTATTATTAATGAATGAAATATATAGCTTTACTTAGTTTATACAATTTAAAGTTTTTATATATAACAAATACATACAAATTGTATACAAGAACAACATTTTGCTTGTGAAATTTAACCAAAACTTTCATATATTAAAATAAAAAAAAATGTGAAGGTTTTGATATAACATAACTTTTGACTTTTTTACTGTGGATGAGTAATCAATAATTTGTAATAAAAATGTTCCTTTTATTCTGTTCAACAAAAACTTTTCAAAAATGAAACAATTCAAATAAAAATTTCAGTGAAGAAATATTTTAACTAAAAATTTGTTCAAAAATAATTTCGTTCAAAAGTAAAAAAAAAATATTTCGACTATATACTAAATAGTAAACTTATAGATACGTTCCACTATCGAGTGTTATATGGTCGTGAAAATTTCATAATTTAAACTAAAAATTTGTTTCAAAAACAATTTCATTCAAAAGGTTAAAACTAAATTTCACTATAGTATATACTAGAGTATATAGCTGTAGACATATTCTACTGTTCCAGTGCTTTATATTTGTGAATGAATAAAATATTTTATTTTTTATATTGCTCATTAAACTATTTATAATTTATAAAAAATGATGAGATACTCAATGAATTAAAAAAATTGTGCTCCTATATTTTTTCTTAATATTTATAAAAGAAAATGTTTGCACGTGTTTTACAATTACTGTAATAAAATAATAATGGTCAAATTTGTAATAAAGTTTATGTAACTTGTATAGTATGTACACGATTATGTTAAACAAATAAACACGTAAAATGTCTTAATTATATTTTTAAATTACTCAAAATTTGCATTTTGTCTAAAGAAATAAGTGAAGATCTTTATAAATTAATTGGGGTTAATTTTTTTTTTCAATAATTATGATTACTTTAATTAAAACGACAACCGATTCCGCATATTATAACAAAAAATACAATCACTGCTGCCGTCTCTGAAACAAACAAAAATACTACTAAATAAATGATAATTATACTAAGCCAAAAAAACCAAATCAATTTCGCGTCTAATAAAAATTCGTACCAAACAACAAAACACTTTTTTGTACATAATGAAAATAATGCATTTTTTACCTCAATATAATATAACAAACCCCAAATTTATAAACAAAAATTTATAAAGAATCTTCTTATAATATTCCATCAGAGTAAAATAGATTTTGTCTTGAATTTATATACAGAACAACACAATAAGTTAATATATCTACCAAATGCAAACAACAAAACTTTAAAGTTTTTAAAACAAACAGACAGCTTTTTTAAGTTATTG
>JANSTW010095223.1:0-17641 GCA_027564275.1 Diadocidia ferruginosa | reverse complement strand
TAAACCCCCCCCCCCACCAACAACTGGCCCAACCCGCCTAAAAACCCCCCCCCCCCCCCCCCCTAATTTTTGTCTACAAAATATTATTTGTATGCATCTCAAGCTCCTCCCATTTCATAATTCGATGTTGCTGACGCTAAATCTTATTTTAATTAATTTAATAATAAGTGGCCGATAATTGCATATAATTAAATAAATATCGAAATAAACTGAATCATTTTATATAATAAATTAAAAAACAAAATTTATTCTGCGTTACAATTTAGCCATAAAATATATTATATAAACCCGCCTAAATGTTAATTCTCTTTTGTTATGTCAAACGGTTTCCACCAATCGGCAAATTGTTTCACCTTTGGTATGGGATTTTGTTCTTTGCGGGGCCGTCGCCACATTCGCGGATCCAAATTTAATAGTCCACCAATGGTTTCCTATTAGGAATTAATATTATTAAATAATTTCTTTTTTATTTAAAAATTTAAATTACTTGTGCAAAATTAGCGGGAAAACGATCTTGCTCTTCAATGACGTGCGCAAAACCAGAATCAATTCCAAATTGTATCCAAAAATAGGGCAAAGTTTTCGGAATGGACCGTCGCAAATCTTTATCCTTCAACGACACCAATTGTTTATTAGTCGACCATTCGCGTTCCGATTCCTGTATGGCTTTTTTAAAATAAAATGGGGCCAATTCAAAATCTCTATTCGGCACACAATGGATGACCATGTGCGGATGTCGGTTGAGAAAACGTGCCGTTTCAAAGAATATCACATCTTGTGAACGGGCCCGGAACATACGAGTTATTGCCTTTTGATAGTCCTGAACTTCTTGCCAGACATTTTCGTCTAAACTCGTTGAGCACGCCACATGCTGAACGGGTACAATGAGACAGTGACCCGGTTGAAGCGGTTCGTGGGTGGGTAGGCAGAGATAAACATTTGTTCCCATCGATACAATCAATTGTTTTTCCATTCGACTCGAGTCGAAACAATGAACACATGTGTCTAATGTTTTGGCCATCTGTTGATGTTGATGTATGGCCCGAGAACGTTCTTTGTCCGCCAGGTCTGCGTCGCTAATTTCTTTGCGTACTTTGTCCGTAAAAATGTCCTCTAAATCATCGTTTGGATTTTTATGTTTACCAGCGATGTTAGCGAACTGTTCATCCTGGTCGGCGGCGCTGGTAAATTTTTCCTTCTCAAACTAAAAATAAATGTTAAATTAGAGGCACGATATTGTTTGTTGTAAAACTTACCATTTGTTTAATATCGTACTTATCGTCGTCAGCAAAGAAGCGCAATCGTTCCCCGGCGTCTGAATGAGTTGCCACACTTTTGCCGCTCTTTTTATTGCCACGGCGACCACCCCAACCATCACTTGCTTTTGGCATCTGTTTTGGCCGCTCCAGCGGTCTACTAATACCCTTTGCATTGCTTAATGTCAACAAAACATCTTCGGTTTGGTCGTCTGTTGGTTTTTTGTCCGTTCTGCTCGGTCCCTTAGCTAAAATCTCTTGTTTGTGTGTATTACGATAATCGCGAGCTAATTCCAACTTTTCTTTCAATTTTTGTGCCAAATCATCGTCGCCCATTATTTCGGCCTTAATGATTTTGGCGCCCAACTCATTCATTTGTGAATCGGTTAAAAAAGATGAAATTTCGACATTTTTCTTAACCGATTCAGCGGATGAAGTGGTGGGATTTGCAGCAGTTTCCGTTTCGGATGAACTTCTATCAGATAATTTTGAGTGTCTCCCACGTCGATCATCATTTTTCGGTCGATCAGAAGGTGATCTTGACATTTTTTTAGGCTTTTCATCATGGGATTCGGATCGTCTTCTACGTCGATCGTTATTAGGCGATCTTGATTGTTTTCGTCGATTAGATAATTTCGAGTGTTTGTCCCGTCGATCACGAGTTGATCGGTCGACAGGTGATCTTGACTTTTCTACAGACTGATTCCGCTCTGTTGATCTTGACTGTCTTCTATGTCGGTAACCAGGTGATCTTGATTGCCTTCGATTATCACCCCGATCACTTGATTTTGACCGTCTTTGTCGATCGTCTGGCCTTGTCCGTTTAATCGATTGATCTTTAGGTGATCTCGACTGTCTGTTACGTCTATCGTCTCTAGTGTTCCTTTCGTCTTTTTTTCGCCAATTTCCACTATACTGAACCTTCGCAGAGCTGCTGGATTTATTTCCACGAAATCTGCCGCCTTCATCGTCATCTGAATCTTCTTTAGGTTTCTGAAATGTTGGTAAACCACTGCCGCCATTTCGCCAAAATGGATTTAATTCCCGAGTACTTGTGGTCGGATCATAAGAATCGATATTTTTACGCTCCTCTTTCTTCTTGCTATCTTGTTCCTTATTCGATGAATATGTTGGAATTAACATGCCACTTGTCATCCAATCATCCCGAACACTGGGAATATTTTCAGATGATTTTGTTTCAGTTGGCCTATTATCTGATTTTTCTATCCATTCATCTTCCTCCTCGGTATCAGTGTCAGACGAACTGCAGTATTTTGGTTTTTTCTTCTTTTTCTGAATTTTCTCTTCAGCAGACGACGAGTCATCGGAATTCGAAGAGGAACGTTTTTTCTTTTTTGATTTTTTACTTTTTTTCTGCTTTTTATCTTTTTTTGATTTTTTACCTGTAGAAGACGATAGTTTTGCCAATACTTCAGGCAACATCCATTGATCTTCGCCACGAAGTTGTTTCTGTACGTCTTGTTCTTGGCGCCTTTTTGCATTGTGTTCGGCCTAAAAATTAAGAGGCGCAATTATAATTGTGTAGACTGTAGATATTTATCTAAACATTGTTTTCTGAAGGGTCCTACAATTATATTATGCGGACTAAACTTACCCTTTTAAGGAGTTCGCTTCTGGCTTCTCGCAGCTCCTCACGAAGCCGATCCTTTTCGCGGCCACTTTCAAAATTTATAAACGACATTATGTGTAGATTTATTATTATTAAAAACAATTATTTTTTGCCATTCCAACAATTAATTTAATATTATAAATAAAAATACAAAAATATAAATAAATAATTTTGACACAAAGAATTGAGCAACTTTTTAATCTAGTACTGCAATCGCTTTGAGCAAACGCCGAAATTTCCGCAAACTTCACTCGGCATCACCAAAAAATATCTCTTTCCGGTTCTCGTTGTCAAACCAAGGTATGGTGATTTTTCCAAAATTTTCACAAAATTATCCAATTTTTCACAATAATATCGAAAATTTTCCCAAAAAGTAAATGAATTATAGTAGATTAAGATTTTCCGGTTAGGGATTTGCCGAAAACTGCAATTTAATTGCGATAATTTTTAGTAAATTTGAAAGGGGAAAGGTTCGCCAGACCATTTTTGTGTAATTTTTAGTTTGCATGTGGCTTTGTTTATAGAAATTACTTTGGGTGTTTTTTTTCGCAAATTCTAATTTTTCGATTATTTTTTTTAGATGCCTGGAGTTACAGTTAAAGACGTTGAACAAGCTGCTGTTGTCAAAGCAGTCTCAGTTTTCCTCAAAAAGTATGTACCAGACATAACCTAAAAATTGAGTATTGTTGCTAATTTGTTTTTGTATTATTTTTTAGATCTGGCAAACTTAAGGTACCAGAAACAATGGACATCATCAAAACAGCCAAATTCAAGGAATTGTCACCAGACGATCCAGACTGGTTCTATGTTCGATGTGCATCAATTTTACGTCATTTATATCACCGTAGTCCAGCCGGTGTTGGTTCCATAACAAAAATCTACGGTGGACGTAAACGTAACGGTGTTCATCCATCACATTTCTGTCGGTCATCGGACGGTGCAGCCCGCAAGGCATTGCAAGTTTTAGAAGCCGTTAATTTAATCGAAAAACACCCAGACGGTGGACGTAAATTAACTTCACAAGGTCAACGTGATTTGGATCGAATTGCAAATCAAATTGTTTCCAACCAACGGGCCGCAATTAAGGCTGCTGCCAGTAGTGTTATTATTACATCATAGACTATGTAAAGATTGCAAAAAATAAACAAATATTTCTAAAAAAACGCAATTTCAATGTTTTGGATTAAATGCGGAACTTGAAAACGATCTTGACTGGCCTTTTCTCAATTTTTCTTTTTTAATTGTTGAATTTATGGAAGTCCGTTAATTTAATCGCCTAAACTTGGCGACTTTGTACGAACATTAAATTAAAAATAAAGAATTTGTTGTCTCAATCGACGAGAAATGGGCTCGGAAGTCGAAGCAATTCATTTTATTTAGGAAGATTTAATACAAATAAAATATTTAAAAACAATCTAATAGAAATAATAGTTAGCATAAAAGTATAGGCCTCTAGCATGGAACAGATGTAGCGTGATAGCTCTTTGCTTAAGAAGGTGTGTATTATGAGTGCGAGACTCGGTCTGGCCGGAAATTTTTCACAACTAACCAAATTCTTTTGTATAAGCTTAAATTTTTTTGTTTATTAATTTATTTACCCAGACTAAAATTTGTCTTATATTATTATTTGTTTATTTAAAAAAATGAAAGATGCTGCTTTTACTATATTTTAACATTTGAAAACTGACAAACGAAAACATTCTCTATTAGTTCACATTTTTGATCAATAAATGTGAACTATTAGATTTTTACAACAAAAAATAAGTAAACTAGAAAACCCAGGTGGAATCCCAGAGTATATAAGGACACTTAAAACCTACCCTTACCAAAATGGACGAAACTCCTCAAACCCTCTCATATTCATCCTCACATTTCCCTTTAAACAAAATTATGTCTGGTTCACTTTTAAGTTGTGTCGGCCGGAGTGAGCCAGAATACCCATAGCTCAACTACTTATATGCTCATATATTTCGGGCTCAATCCGTTTACCAGGAAAGAACTTTATATATGTTCAATGCTCATATTAAAAAGCCATTTAAAAAATCGTATGGAAGCCTCCCCTCCCGTTTGACCTTTAGAACCCAAATGCAATCCTAGAGTATGGGACCAAAAATAACTGCTCTACTAAAAATTGGCCAAATCTGCCCACTGGTAAAAAAAACTTTATATGTTCATATTTTTCGACCATTTTTATCAAAAAAATCGTATGGGATACCCCCCACCCCTTTGAGTTATAGATCCCAAATGCAATCCCAGAGTATGGGACTACTAAAATCTCACTCCCACCAAAATTTTGTCAAATCCGTTTACTGGTAAAATTTGTTTCTCTATATGCTCATACTTTTCGGCCTTTTTTACCTTTGATCTAGTAACTCCAAATTCTATCGAAGATTAATGGACCACTAAAAACTCACCCCACCAAAATTTGGCCAAATCCGTCTACTGGTAAAAAAAACTTTCTCTATGTGCTCATATTTTTCGACCATTTTTATCAAAAAAAATCGTATGGGAGCTCCCCTCCCCTTTAAGCTATAGATTCCATATGCATTCACAGAGTATGGGACCACTAGAAACTCACCCCCACCAAATATTGTCAAAATATCTGTCCACTGGTGTAAAACTTTCTTGAGTCTGATATTATGCGGACAGACGGACGGACGGACACTTTTTAGTTTTTCTGAATCATCATAAAACGAGAAAAAAATGGTCCAGGCAATTTGACCATTTTGACCTAAATTATAAAGCTTGTACTATTTACATACATTATCCATATATCCATATGGATTTTTTTGTATGTATAGTAAAAGCAACTATAGATATCTATATAAAAAGGGTTCAAAAGACGTGCAGAATTCAGGTACTGGGCTGTCCTCTATCATTCGCAGATGTTTCTTAAAAAACGATTACACTTGTCGGAAGTCACTTAAAGTCGTTGATTCCACTATATATAATACCAACAGATAGGGTTCTTCATATCAGATTTCTCAAAAATATGACCAGTGAGAGTTGCTAATAACACTCCCTATTTGATATGGTCGTCAATAAAACTGGTATCAGAAAAAATTGTCCCTTTCATCTATCTTTAGAAAATTCGTCTAGGAATTTTTGTTTGTTAATTTGAAGTGGGGAACGGCAGCTGTTTGGTAGGATCATTTTAATATGGCAGTCTCTAACGATTTCATATACAGGGTGATTCAGTTAGTGCGCAAAAATTTTAAAGGGTTTGAAGCAGTGATGGAAAGCGGAAAAATATTTTGTAACGTTACTCATTTCGTTATACGAAAAAAATTTCCGTTACGTTACCGTTATTCCATTACACTACCTAAAATGTATCATGCTAATATAAACTATAAACAGAAATCAAATAAAAAAAGATAATAACGCAGTGCAACACATAAAATGTAAATAAAAATCTGACTTCAGTTTCTGGAAGTGCCCACCAACCCAAACTATCAAAACCCTGTTTGGGTTTTGATAGTTTAGTTGGCAAATTTGTGTTATGCCGTTATAAAATTTTTGCTCGAAATTTAGTTTTGCACGAATATATTTCATAACTTAATGGACATTTCTTAATTTAATCTTTAGACAAAATGTTATACTCACTAAAACATACACCACTTTAGTGACCACCTCGAAGCAAGATTTTCACTCTTTCAGGGTGTTTAGTTTGGAAAGCCCAAAAAATTCTATTTATCCACATTTTTGATCATAACCGTGCATATTTTAGAATAACCTTTTTAGACAAAAATGAATTCTGCATCGACACGACTAACTTTGCTAAACATTGTATTAACCTGCAATAACGATTCTATAATAATAATTGTTTCGGCCGTTCTAAGGAATTTCGGAACAAAAATAGTAAATTTTACACAAAAATAGTAAATTTTACGAAAAAATTTCATTTTTTTATCAAAAATAGATGCTAATGGTAGTCAAAATTTATTTAAAAACCAAATTCTTGAAAGAAAGCTGAAAACATGAAATTTGTTATGGCTTTCTAAACTAAAAACAGATCCTGAGTATAAAATCTTGCCTCGAAACACAAAATTTGTGTATTTTAGTGTGAATAACTTTTTATCTGAATATTGCATTAAGAAATTCCCAATAATTTACGGGATATATCCATGCAAAATCAAATCAAATCAAAATTTCGTGGAAATCAATGCAGTAAGTAGGTTTTTATTAATATTTGGACAATTAAAGTATTAAAAACAATTGAATTTATGTACCATGAAACTTGTAAAATAAGAGATTAACTACAGATGAGTAAAATTTTAAAAACCAATACTTTTGCTTTTTTCTAGTAACAAAAATCAAGTAACTAAAACTCACACCCCTTAAGACTTTTGCGCACTTAACTGAATCACCCTATATGTAAATCTTAAACTACTTTCGTTTGGGAAAAACTGAGCTTACTCCTTCACTTAACTACAAAAAACGTGTTTTATTGGCAGCGTTTTTGTCTCGTGTGAGATTTTTTCGTGTTTATATATTTGGGAATATTATTTACTCAGTTTTTGCTCACTGTGAAAAAACTGACACTGTGAATGTTTTTCGATTGGAGTAGAAAGAAGAACTGCAAATTATAATGTCAATTTATTTTTATTCTTTATTGTTTAATTTTTTTTGGATAATTTGTGTACTATTAACCCACACTGAACTACAAATGAAGAACGGAGAAGGTGTGCACTAAGCTAGTTAAGTTCGTATCATCTTCCCAGTGTCAGTTGGGGTGTTAGTTTTTTCTATAAAATGCTAAATTAAAACCAATTTTTTACTTTGTTTTTATTGATTGTAGGATTTTGGTTTTATAAATGTTTTAATTTCTGTATTTCTTTTTTGGTAATGGTTTTAAGAAACAGGTTTCCATCCCTGATGAAAGTTACACAGGCAGAGATAAACTATAAATCAGGGACGGAAACCAATTTGAAAATGTAGTTGGTTTGGTTTTTCCGATAAATAATTTTTGGTTATGGTCTTGGTTAGAAGTACTAGAATTTACCAGAGTCGCGTCAATACGCGATTTCGTGAAAATAATAGAGACAAATAAGCCCCAGAATTTTGTACAGAAAACAACAACAATTGAGTTGAATTATATGAAAATAAGCCCGAACTAGTACTTCTTTTTTTTACTATGAAAATTATTTATTGACGCGACTCATTATTCTAGTACTTCTAGTCTTGGTGCCGGTTTATAAGATTTGAAATTTTGGTTATACAAGTTTTCAAATTTTGGTTTTTTATTTTAAAATTTGTTTTTATCAAAAATGATTGAAAGACGTTACTAGAACAATTTTTTATCCTTTTCGTCAAAAAACAGTTTAAATTTAATTTAAGGATGAGATTTAACTTTATATATTATTTAGATCTTCAAATTTTAAATCAAACAAAAATTTTGGTTTTGGTTTTTTGGGTTGTAAGACTTTGGTTTTGGTTTGATAATATTTTAAATTTTGGTTTTGGTTCTGGTTTTATATTTTTTGTCTGTTTTTGGTTTTCTGAAACCGGTTTCCGTCCCTGCTATAAATGACTATAACTTATTTTAGCGAATTTTATACAAAAGAATAATAGATCAGTTTTTCAACCTGTATCATTAAAATAATTGTAATAATTTATTTATTTTAATTGTTTAAGGTCTATAAAAATATAATTAGAATTAAAATATTGTGTGTGTGTGTGTATTTTTGTCAGAAAATTTAAATACGAAATTGTTAAACTAAACGAAAAACTTACAAATACAAATTTGCAAATATTTTATAATTAATTATTTAATCTTAAACACTAACTTAACAGAACAGTCAAACCATCTAAAAATCTTGTAATATCTGTTTGTTTTATTTGTATAATTGAAGATTCGAAAAAATCCTGCGATATGACGGCCGCACTTTTAAGGGCCGCTTGTTCGAAGGCCTTGCCAAAGAAATTTTTCGGCGAATCTTCGCAAACGGGTGGTATACCGATCAATAAACACAGACCTAACTCCAAGTCTATGGGACATGTGGCAACCAGTGGCAATTCGGGTGCTCGTCGATTTCGTGAAATGGCCACATGTCCTCGGAGCAAAAATTTGGCCAACATCATCAGGCCATGCGGACAAGAGAAATATGAGTTTTCTTCGTTCAAAATAAAATACAAAAATGGACCGGCCGAATGTACCTGATGCATTTCCAAGCTACTTTGGACCTGTTTAAAAATGACCGATAGAAATTGCTTGGCCTTTTCTATGCCATCGTCCAGCATGACTTTGTTGGTGCGCGCCAGACTGTCTAGCGCCTCCAGAAAACATTGTTCGGGTGTTCGTTCCTTTTTAATCGATTCCAAAATGGCCAACATTCCATAAACGTAATCGGCCGCTGAATATCGATTGCGATAACCGTATTGCAGTGTGAAAGATCCGTAAACAATGTCGGCCAAATTGTATTTTTCGGATAATTTCTCAATCATTTCATAGAATTCCTTGCGCAACACCAAATCCATCGAGTTGAACGTTTGCTTTGCCTGAACCAGCGGCAGGCCCATTTCAACCAGCAACTCGTGCAGTTTCTTCTCACCTCGCAACGTCCACAATTTCAGTTTGCACGCCGAGTACATTGAGTGCTTAAGGGAATCGTGAACGGTCCAATGGCGATATAAGGCCAAATGCAAATCGTTTTCTAAATTTATTTTTAAAGCTGTTTGTATGGACTGATCGCCACTCGATTTATTGGTGAGACGAGCAACGTGTGACTGGATTTTGTCACTTTCGAGTATGTAAGCTGAACTTTCGATTTTTCCTAAAACTAATTGTTCGGTTATACCAACAATGGCCCACCACAGTAGGTCCATTGAATCTTTTGTCAATTTCCAGGCCAATTCAAATAGTAACAGTGCTGAACTTTTGCCATAATAACTGTACTGTGAGTATTCAAACATAACTTTGTTACGATTTTCTTCCCACTGCCGCTTCTCACGACGCTTCAGCATTTGTTTTTCCAGTTTATCGGTGCGGCTTTGTTGTTGTCTTTGTGCTCGAGGTGGCGCATCTTCGTTGTCTGAATTTTGATCACTTAACTGATCGGCATCACCATCATCATCATCGTCTTCGTCGTCTTCATTGTCTGAATCCTGAAATAGACTTTCGAACGATGGAATGCCTTCATCAGAATTTATGTCACCTAATATTTTAATCTGAAAAAATTAAAATAATTAGACCGCATTGGATAGGCCATAATTGGTGATACTTACTTGTTTGTCACTGTAAATATTACAAACATCCATTGGCCGATGAGAATCGCATAGGAAAAATGTGACATCTTCCTCAGGCTGTAAAACGTCCACTAGGTCAATGCAAGCGCCACAATTTATCAGCACCACATATTTGACATCGTCTTTGTGATCGTCAAAGGCTCTTTTAACGCCCGACAATCCCATAATCGGAACAATCGAGTACACCATATGATCGTATTTGAACAATGCCTGTAGGATCTTACTTGCGCAAATGCCATCGATGTCATAGTTCACAATGACCAGAATACGCTTACCAATTAAAATATTATAGAAATCGTTACGAATATCTTGAATAAACATTTTTGCCAATTGTGCTCATCAGCCACATTCATTTGGATCTTCGGCCGTATTTTAGACGCTCTAATAAAACATTTAACAAAATTAAACTAAAAGAAAAACACAAAATAAAAATAGCTGCTTTATTTTTGGTTATGCGTTAATTTGCTCCGGCGATGACAGTTTTAGGACTAAAAATGGCGCAATATTGTTTGTTTTGATTGGCGCGCGCATATGATTTTTCGGACATATTGCAGGAAAGTAGCGGAACATTTGAATTTTTTTGAATTTGAATATCACGCGCAGCTAAAAAGATTTTTTAAGGGGGTGGTACGGTTTTCAAACACTGTTGTTTGAAGTTTCTTTTATTTATTTATATTATTGTAATATATTAAAGTCATCATAGAGCAGTGAGTAATGTCACGGCAGTAGATCGGAAGTCACTTATAAGGCCGTTGGTCCGCCTATATGATACCAATTCGGATAGGGTAAAAATATAGTGTAAAACCCGCTCTACTGATCACCAAGAAATATGACTATAGTGCGAGTTGCTGAAAACACTCCACCTTATGGCCGTCAATGAAAACCATGGTATCAGATAGAAAAAGGGTAAAATATATGGTCCCTATGCTCCCTCGTTTTGAAGTATAAAGGACACGATGATGATATATATGTTAAAAAGTAGCGAGCGTAGATGTATTAGCAGAAATTTGTTTAACCCTATCACCGCGGGAGGTCAAAAATTGAAATTTTTTAATGAAACTTTTAGATATTGTTAATAATGACTACAAAATAGTTGCAATTACACTATCACTCAACTCCCACAAAAACCTAATGCCTTATGGCATCACCCGCCCCTTTGCGGTAATTATTTTGTACTGAAGTCGAAAATATAAAGTATCAATATTTCAATATAAGGTAAAGAGCATTGTCTATAATGTCGTGGAAGCATTTTATATAAATATATACAGTCATACATCATGCGAAAGGTTCTTTTGTTGGATATCAAGTTCTGTGATCAGAAAGTTCCTTTTATGCGCAAGAGTATCTTAGGAATATTTAAAACATCAAGAATAAAGCTATTTAGCCTCAAAGTCATGTATGGTGTCATACATCTGCTATAATGAAATTTATTTTTGGTAGGTATCATGTTTCATGTACTGGATGTTTCTATTAGGTGTAGGGAAAAATATGGTATTTAGAGCCAGTGTAATATTGTAAATAGTCATGCATCAAATGAAAAGTGGATTTAATACTTATCAAGATCTGCAATCAGGAATAGTCTACTTAGTTTCGTGATTGGAAAGTTTCCTACTATAATCAAATAAACAAAAAAAAATGGATAAATAAAGAAAAAAAAATTATTTCATACAAACAAAATCCCGAGGGGCGAGAGATGCCATATGGCCATATCGTTTTGAAAACCTAATATCTATATACACGTGATTTAAAATTAATTTGGTGTTTGCCTATCTTATTATCTCACCAACATTCAGATAAGTTTTTTTCAAGAAATAATAAATAAATTGGTTTAACTTTTTATGTTTTCCATTTTCGCCAAATTTCTGATGTTTGTTTTTTACACTAACTTTCAAACGTTGTATCCTCGAGACTGCAAAAGATAATGAAATGCTATTTAGCGCATATGATAGTGGAAACTATGACAAAACTAAGTTTAATTTATTTGTGAGAATTTTCCTCCTCGATCAGTGCTAGATGATGCCATATGGCATCTATACTATATCTGTCCATTCTGTCAAATATAGTTTTCAGAGAGATATTCTAGAGAACAACTGTAAGATTTCTTAAGCTTAACTTATATTTCCAAGCGATTAAGTAAATGACTAGGTATTAGTTACAGAAAATTTACTATAAAACAAACTAAATCTAAATCTTTATAAACAATTTTTAACATAATCCCACTTCAAATTCTTGGCGAGAATATTGCACAGATGGTCCTGGTGCCGTTATTCTAGCTGATCCTAAGCATTCGCTATTTTTATAGAATACCGCATACTGTCCTGGCGTTAGCGCTCTTAACGGCTTTCGTAGTTTTATCAATAATCCATTATTTGAACTAATAGCCAAACAGTCCATTAACGGTTTTGTATGCTGAAAACGAAATGAACAATTTAAAATTTTGTTTTCGGCAAGACGTGCTGGCGACTCGTAGCAATCAATCCAAATAGGTTTCGATGTGTACAATGTGTCCGAGTAGAGGGTACGATGATCGGTTCCATGTACCAATAGTATGGAATTGTCTTTTTGCAATTTTCTAAGAATGAAAAATGGTTTCTGTGAACCGGAAACGGCACCGCATCGTTGTCCCACAGTCCAGTGGTGCATGCCATTATGACGACCTATCACTTGACCGGTATCAAAATTTATAAAATTTCCAGGTTTATCATCGATGTACTATAAATGAAAATGTAATTCTAGATAAAATAACAAATATTACAAGGATAGAGATCGCGCACCTCTGAAATAAATTCATGAAAATTACGTTTACCCACAAAACATATGCCGGTACTTTCTTTTTTTCGTGCAATACGATCCAGTCCGGCCGTGGTTGCGATTTTCTTCACTTCACACTTCTGCAACTCGCCCAACGGAAACATTGTCCTTCGAAGGGCTTCTTGTGGAACTTGTGACAGAAAAAAAGTTTGATCCTTAATTATATCATTAGCACACAACAATTTAACGTCTAGAAAAATGCTTTAAATATTTTAAATTAGATTTCTATTATGTCGCAGAATACTTGTATTGTCCTGGTACTTTTCCAAATAAGGTCCAAACGATGAGCATGCATAGTGACCCGTGGCTATGGCATCGGCTTTCAGGTATTTTCGAGCATATTGATAAAATGAATTAAACTTGATGTGGCGATTGCATAAGATGTCCGGATTTGGTGTAATTCCGCATTCGTAGTCTTGTAGAAAATGACTGAAAGATTTTTTAGAATTGTATTAAATTTGTCCTAATAATATTATATACCATATACCCAAAGACTTCATTCCAATACTCTTTGACAAAGTTCACCTGTAACAAGGGTATTTTGAGGCGATTACAAATCCACTGTGCATCTTTCCAATCTGATTCACCAGAACATTGACCGGTTTCGTCAATTTGATCCCAATTCTTCATAAAAACAGCATTAACATTGTATCCTTTTATATTTTAGAAACATTTTATATTTATAAAAATTAAGAATAAACGCAAAAACTCGCATCAGTACCTTGCCTCTTCAACAGTAGAGCCGCCACACTGCTATCAACTCCACCCGAAATACCAACAACAACATTTCGAAACATTTTACTTTAGTCTAATTACTTAATGTATGTTTAAATAAAGAATAATTTTAATTGCATATTGTTGAATTTTTATATAAATTATAATTATTGTTTGTAAACATTATTATTAAAAAGTAAATAAAGCGACATAACCTCAAAAAGGAATTATAACCTCACTTTGTCTGTTACTGATGGTACTCCGAAAAAAAGATGGTGGCGCAAAGTAATAAAAAAAACCTGCAAATGTCAACGCAACTTATAACAATTTAATTATAACAAAATATTTACAATTATTATTTATAGAAAAGTTAAGTTTGTTTGGAAAATATGGATTTGGAGATAATTAACGGCTGCAGTTTTGTGGACGCGTGTCGTGTATGTCTGATTCGGAATATCGAAGACATTCAAATGGCCGCCTTGTTTGAAACAACAATAAATGCATTGAACATTTCCCTTTCGGATATGTTTACAACTTTTACTGCATTACAAATGGATCGCAACGATGGATTGCCCACACTGATTTGTTCAAATTGTCTAAATAGTTTAGTTTCCGCATACCAATTTCAACTGCAATGTATAAAAACGGACAATGACATTCGTATGGCTTTAGGATATATACGAGATCAAGCTGCCGCTGCTGCGGCTAGTACTGCGATGACCATGGAAAACCATACAAATGTAGTTCACATAGCTGAACATGATGCCGCCAATGAAAAGGATTCTGCAATAAAAATGGAACAAAATATTATTATATTAAATAATGAAATCATAGGAAATGATTCTATTTTCGAGAAAGTAAAAAATGAAAATGATTTAAATTTGTCTTATCCGTTAAACGTTGAACAACCCAACGAAGAAAACCATGAAATCAACAATGAAACAGCCTCTTCCGATACGACTGATTCAGCTGAAGACGATCATCAGTCCGAGCAAGTAATAACAACATTTATAAAAAGCGAAAAAACATTCACTTGTTTAATTTGTGGCAAAGTGTTTGACAAAGCCTATCGTTTGTTGCGTCATTCGAACGTTCACAACACTGAGGGAAAACCATTTGAATGTGAAATTTGTAAGAAAAGATTTTCAATTGAAAGTAATATGATTCGGCATCAGATTATCCATTCAGATGAAATGCAAATTGTCACAGTTGAGACGGTCCCGGCAAAAGTTTTCCTTTGTTCAGAATGTCCACGCCAATTTCAAAAACAAGAATCTCTTGCCTCACACATGAAAACGCACAAAGAAGCGATGAGTAAAAAGGAATATCTGTGTGAATATTGTCCGAAATCATTTACGAAATTGAATCTGTTGACACGGCATGCTAAGTCCCATGAGGAAGGTAAACTACATCGTTGTAATATATGCGAAAAAACGTTTGCCCTTGGGGGCCAGTTAATTGATCACATGAATAACCACAAAGGTGTTAAGCCGCATGTTTGTCCGATTTGCAATAAAGGATTCCAACAATCTTGTACGCTTAAGGATCACATTCGCACGCATAATGGTGAAACACCGTTTTTATGCTCTGAATGTGGTAAATCATTTAATAACGGAAGCAATTTAAGGCAACATTTACTGCGACACACCGGCGTTAAACCGTTCGCATGTACTGAGTGTCCAAGTCGGTTCAGTTGTAAAGGTTGGTAAAATGAAAAACTTGTTATGGTTTATTATTTTTACAAATTTTTGTAGGTGGTCTAAAATCACATATGACAACACATAGCGACGTGAGACCATTTGTTTGCGATATTTGTGGATCAGCATTTACGAAAACCTATTCCTTGGCAAAGCATAAGCGCATTCATACCGGTGAACGACCTTATGCGTGTGAAATGTGTGACATGAGGTATTGCTTATACTATTAACCATTTCTAAATGTTACTAATAAACCTTTTTTAATTGTAGATTTAATTCGTCTGATCACGTTAAACGCCATATGCGAACACATACCGGCGAAAAACCATATAAATGTAATTTTTGTGATCGTGCATTTGCTCAAAGTAATGATTTAGTTAAGCATACTCGATCACACATTGGCAGCAATACATATCAATGCAAGGAATGTCCGGCTGCATTTCGGTTGCACAGTGAATTAAGAGCACACAGTAAACTACATTTTTTACATCAAAAGAGTGGTGTCGCCGTTGAGGCTATAAGTGATAGTCAGCAAATTGCAATATTACCACAAATTGCCGAGGAAGATTCAATTGCATTGGTTAAAGTTGAATTACCAGATACAAATAATGTACCAAACCGTGAACCGATCAGAGGAGACGGTGGTCAACACAATACAAGTAGCTGTAGTGTGCAAATGATTGAAGCTATCGATGTTGTCGTAACGGAAAAAAATCTAAATAATTATTTTCAATAACATAAAGAGAAAAGAATCCTCATTTGTACGAAAATCTGAATATGATCTATCCAGGGATATATACTGATATGATGGCTGGATTTAATCACCATATTACCTGAATTTTGGTTATACGATCTGAAATATATTTTTTGTATGGCAAAGATATAATAATAATTCTTTATTTATCCACAATTTGTAGAACAAAAAACCATTGTATATAATTCATAGTTTAGTTCATAATAAATGTGAAACATGTCAGACTAAAACCGAGCAAGGCGCAGGCATCTTAATCATATTTTAAGTTCTACATATAAAATAGTTAGTGAAAAAAATTAGCAATAATTAAAAAAAAAACAAAAAGGCATACATTTTTTCATAGAGAAATACACAAAGGAAGAGCGAATGTTAAAATATAATTCACTAAAATGTATATAGTGAATTTTTCCTCTACGTAGACGATATATGCAGTATATTTTACGATTGATTCAAATTATATAAGAACATAATTATAATTATAAACAATATGAATTAAACAAAACAAATTAAACATATAACATGAATATATTATAATAAAATTAACCAATTTTTTTCGCGATTAATTAATATAAAGTAATTGTAAAAAATTAATAATTTTTTTAATTTTTAATCTATAAAATGACAATTTATTTTTTTATTAAGATTGTACTAATATTAACGAATTATATAATTTACAATCGTATACATGCTATGCAGTCTCATTAGTCATTATCCACGCAGTATATAGCATGTAACAAAAATTATTAAAAAATTCATAACTATAAAACAAATATTAATTTATGTGGGTTTTATTATTACATATATATATATTTTGTTTATATATACAAAGCCAATATTTTAATTTACTATAAGCTTTAACAAAAAAAAATAGCACAAATAATACATATAACATATTTTTCTATGCGTTAAGCCGGAAGATAGAATTTATAAATAAAAAGTCGGAAATAGAAAAGTTAAACTGTTTTTTTTTTTAATTCTTAAAAAAGAAACAGTTAATATTGTCAATTATATTAAATACATTTTAATACAGTTGTGTGGTTAAAATTGTATGTTAATTTAATATTACAGTATTATGAGTAAAGCTTTAAGGCGCCACCTCAATATATAACAACAACTGCTATATATAGATGCATATATATACCTACATTAAAATATATAGTATTTGTATAGTTACAATATTTTGCGGAGGTTTTTTTAGAAAGAAAAGCAAAAAAAATTATATTTACATGTTTATTATATAAAATTAAATAAGTTTTAAATGCTTAAAAGCTATAAAAATATATATGTACGCAGAATACTGTTGTTTTTTCGCGCATACAAAATAAATCTTTCTTTTTGGAAACGCGATTTAAGACTATACTTTATAGAGAGATATACAAAACATGACATTTCCTATTTTAAATTTATTTAATTATATGAGGTGTTTATATATATTTTAAAAAATTCTAATTAATAAAATAAAATATGGCTAGTGCGAGTTGCTGACAACACTCCACCTTTGATATAGTCAAAGATATAGTCGTCAATGAAAACC
>JANSTW010095112.1:0-18365 GCA_027564275.1 Diadocidia ferruginosa | reverse complement strand
TGTCTATCTTTTTTTATAATAATAATAATATTTTGCATGAATATATAGGTATGTGCATTGTGTTGTCACAAAAAGTCTAAAAGTTAAATTTAGGTCTCCAAATTATTAATATGCTCAACCAAAATTTATATAGCTACATATCCGCCTGTATTATTTATATAAATTGCAAAATATTTGCAAATTTTGTTTAATATAGTATACTAAAACTTAGTATTGTATTGTATACTAAAATTTAGTATAATAAATCAAATTAAAAGCTTCCGTAAATAAAGCAAATCAAAAGTAGAAGCAAAACCGATAGCAAATATACTAGATCCAAGTATAATAAGTTTGTTTTTTTTCTCTCTGTGTAAATTTATGGACTGACATTAAGTCCACATTTCCCCGCCGACATCCATCGCCTAAACATCGTCTTATAAGCGAATAAAACAGCGTCTGATCGTCGTATATTAAAATCCGGTTTTAGTATAAGTCTTGTCAGAAAGAAATTTTAGAGCCAGATTTCGTGATAAAACTGCCTGGACGGCACTATGAAGTTAAACAGCGTCTGATCTACGTTACGGAATTTGATATAATTACATTCTTTAATCAAGTCAATAAAGAGATAAAACATTCGCTGACAAACGCCGGCTGGGTTGGAAAAATCGAAAGCTTCTGGCAATACTACGTTGCTGCTTTTACTATTTGTTTAAATTAGATTTTTTTTAACCTGGCCACCAGATTGCATAATCTAGACCACATAAAATTTACATATACATTCTAAAATGACAATATTTCAATATAAACCATTTTATTTTCTGCAAATTATTGTTTCCACTTTCCATTGAATGTTTTCCGAGGAAATATTTTTCTCGCATTTACCGCAAGTCGTTTGTGACATTCTGTTTATTTTTTTAGTACATATGCAACACCTCTTTTTTATGCTTTTGCGATACTACAGCTGATGTCTTTTGGGATGTGGGAAAATATGCATTCTTAAATAGCTTCCATTGAAACCTTTCTTTCAATTATATGTCTAAATATAGTTTTATATATTCCACAGAAGCCTACGGTTCATTCAGTGTAGGTCTGTATTGGTAAATATTGCATTCACAACTTTAAGCCCTTCTCCCTCTGAAAGCGTGTGTTTACCCAAAAAGTCACAATTATTTTTGGATGATTTTTTTTATTGAATAGTAAGAGCAAAAATAATATAATATAACAATATAATTCAAAAAATGTGAACTATATTAGATATTTACAACAACAAGAAATAAGTCTTTAACCTAGAAACCCTAGGTGGAATCCCAGAGTATATAAAGACATTTAAACCCTACCCTTACACTTAAATTGTCCAAACTTCCTAAACAATCTCATGATCATCCTCTTATTTCCCCCTTCAAAAAAATTATGTATCGTTCACTCACTTATACATGACGTCGTGACGTCAGAAGTGAGCCAGAACGCCCATAGCTCCAATACTTATATGCTGGTAAAAAACTTTCTGTATATTATTCATATTTTTTCGGTAATTTTAAGAAGAAGAAAAATGGTATGGGAGCCTCCTTCACCTTTAACCCAGAAACTCTAAATGTAATCCCAGAGTATGGGACTACTATAAAAACAACCTCCTACAAAAATTTAGCCAAATCTGCTGGTAAAAAAAACTTTCTTTATATGCTCATATTTTTCGGTCATTTAAAAAAAATCGTAAGGAACCCCCTTCATCTTTAACCTAGAGACTCCAAATGCAATTCCAGAGTATGGGATCACTAATAACTCATCTTCATCAAAATTTGATCTAATATGACAGGTGTACAACGGACGGACGGACACTTTTTATTTTCTAGTTTTTCTGAATCAGCATCAGGGCATCATAAAACGATAAAAAACATGGTCCCGGTAATTTTACCATTTTGGCCAAAGCTTGTTTTTCATACATTATCCATATATCATATGGATTTTTTGTATGTATAGTACGTCCATGACTGCTAAACTTGATTATATTATATATGTGTAAAATTGAACTATATTAGACAATGATTAAAACTTTATCAATTTAAAATATTATATAAAAGTTCGAGAAAAAATGTTTTCCATAGCGCATTGACGACGAGTTAAAAGAACTAAATATTGATTAATTAATTATTTGTTCGTTTTTATTTCGACTTATATACATGACGTCTATATATATTAATCACAATGGAAACAAGATAAGAAAAAACTTTACCTATTAAGTAAAATATGTTAGCATGAAACGTACATATTATATGCAAAAGTAAATTAATACATTATGTCACAGATAATATCAATCACAGATAAATTTATTTGACATTTGCGTAATAAGAAACTTCAATTTTTTATTAGAACACATTTTTTTACTTCTGAAAATCGTTTCCTAAGTTTTCAAAATTTATTGAAAAGTTACACATTTTTTTCTTGATTTCTAAATTAATCGTAGTTTTTTTACCGTTGCTATATAGAGATTTGAAAAACTTAAATGACAGCAAAAAGGACATTTTAGTTTGATGAATTTTTCAATTATATACTAATTAAATGTTTTTGAAGAAAACTTTTCATAAAGTTCAAGTTTTACATTTTTTCCCGATTTATTTTTTAAATCTTTCAAGATTTTAGCCAAAAACGATTAAAAAATTACGAAAGAGACAATTAAATTGATGATTTCTTTTCCATCTAAATTTAATGTTTTAGGACACTTGCTGCAGATACCGATTTTTCTATTCTTCTTAACTAGATATTGTTAGATAATTCTAGAACATAGAAAAGAATGCTATAAAAAACATTTATTTTAGGGTATTTGTTTATTTCAAATCCAATAATTATTATTTGAAGAAATTTCTCTTAAATTTTCGATGTTAATTGAAACACAAATCTAGTTCAATTTTAGTGAATTTTTTTGTAACCATTTTATTGTTTCATATAGCGACTGCGGTATTCATCTGAAAGTACTTATCTGTAGCCATACATATATAACTTTATACATTGTTTCATAACATAATGAATGACAAACAAATATTTTAACCAAAAAACTTTATCCTCATTTTGAAAATAGACAAGTATTTACTTATATATACCGAGAGCAATATATATATTATGTTTGGAGTGTTGATGATGATGAATTAATATAATATGTATACGGTAAAGTTTGTTTGGAAAATTCAACAATTATTCGCTCATATCGTAAAATGTGGTTTTTCTTTGACATTTTACTATAGTATACACATATTTTAACCCACCAAGGTATCTATGGGTTGTGAAGTGCAGATAGAATTTGTATATACTTTCATACGATTGATGTTATTACACTTATCAAATATATAAACACTTTGTTTGATTGTACTTTTCTATATACTCAGAGCATTCGAAAAGTTTTCTCTATACACGTTAGTTTCATAATTCATATATAGCAAACAATAGGGCAAATAAGTTGATAAAATTGTATCCATATATATGCCGTTATTGTGTTTTTCCCGAAACCTTAACGTATATCTATATACTAAGTGAATATTTTCAATGTTTGACAGGTGAAATTTTCTTTTTACAAAAAACAAATTTTAATTAAAATAAAACTCTTTGAAGTTTAATAAACCTTTTTGCAACAATATTGCATCAGTGACGTTCTGCAACTGTATATAAAGGGTGCATGAAACTTGCATTCTGATTTACTTGGAATTTATTCTCTCATATTGAAATATTTGTGTATAGAATTTAAACAATGTATACCAAAAACCTATAAATCGTCAAAAACCATACTAATATCCTTTTTTAAAGCATTTGTATTAAGAGTATACACATTATCAACACTTTATATGCAAAAATAATTAAAAAGAAAAAATTCTGCTTAAACGATCAAAGTACATATTTGCAAAAAGGCACAGGTATATAATATAGGACGAGTTAATGCTCGACTCTGTAGTATAACAATATTTCAAATGAAAAATGTTTAACATATATACGAATTTTAAGGGAAAAGAGTTTACACATTTTCATGCTCTATATAAAAAACAATGCTTTGTAATTATTATACATATGAATGTACGTTGTTTTGTTGTTCTTTGTTAAATTAAAAATTCATATTTTCCATATTTCTACGTATAGATGTGTATATTCTATACAGCTGATGTGCATCCCTTGCATTCAATAATAATGAGTTTTAAATTCTGCTGAAATATTTTATAATGCACTGCTATAGTTGTTCATGTTCAGTGTATATTACATTCCAGATTAAAATTCCCGGCTAATAAATTCAATATTGAAAATTATTTACATATAAATAATGTACACTATATATAATCTGGAGTGGTCGTTATCAGAGAAACTTTTATTTTGTTATATATTTGTCATAAGATAATATAATTTTGTTTAATACTTTTAGTATTCGCTGTTTAGCTGTTTATAATAATCATGAAATATACGAGACAATCCTTATTAGACCTCCATTAAGAGGCATAATGGAAGTTCAGCGATTGGAGCAACTTTGAGATCAAAGCCAATGTACATACCACAGAAACAATTCCCCACAAGGAAGTTGTCCGATACATGGGAGTACACATTGACAAATATCTGTATTTCAATCATCATATCAACTCAAAAATAGCAACTCGCTACGGAGGTTTTTCTGTAGCAAGTTCTTGAGCACCGATGTTAAAAGCACTTGCTATTAAGTCATGGTATACGACCTATACTATCATATGGTTGCCCCATATGGTTTAATATATGTACTCTGTATGTATGTACTCCTCCAAATGCAAACCAAGATTTGTGTACGAAATTAATTCGATTTTCTCAAAAAAATAGTTTAAATTTTTAGATATAACACAATTTCTGATACAATCCAAACTCACTCCCCACAAGGGATGCCATTTTTCATGCAGTTAACCAGAAACCCTTTGCGATCAGGCAAGTTTACTTGCAACAATTTCGTTTTCACAAAAAAAATTTACTCTACTATTTGTCAGCTATTTTTTAGCCATAAAAAATTGTGTCACAGCCCAAAAAAATGTCAGTTTTCAGTTATTTTTTTATGCATAAGAAGAAATTATAAAATGTTTACTACCCTAGATATATATGGCCACTCTATAATTGTCAAATTCTTGATTTGAAATTATTATTATAAATTATAATTAAAAATTAAAAAATCTTTTTGTTTTTTGACGTTTCGCTCAAAAATATAAAAATCTTCAACACCACTATATAGTAAACTGCATTTTAAAACGTTAAACTTATCATAATATTGGATAAGAAAAATATTCTATATGGATATTTTTAATAAAAATAAAAATTACTCTAATTTGACTTTTAACGTATAGGACACTTTGCAAAGCATACCTTATAAAATAATTCCATATAAAGCTATTTTCAATATCTCCAAATTATTTAATTAAATCCTATATAATGAACAATAATATTAAGTTACATATTTTTATACATAGATCAGCTGTAGCATAATATAGACAGGAATACCAAAAATGTTAGGAATATTCGTATCATATTTTATGTATATAATTGTTTTAAAATATTGTTAATTGCATTTTTGTCATTTAACAATAATGCGATTAAAAACAAGTAAATATTTTTTTTTGTTCAATAAATTCCTATAATATTTATAAATATTTTCATATTTATATAATTTAATTAAATATTTTAGTAATAAAATAATTATTAAAATAAATATGATATCGAATGCAAAATATTTCAGCAAGTATAAAGTAAATACAAAATTGGTTCAAAAAGCACCGCATTTAGACTGGGATGTTTTATTTAGTACCTTTTTTGAATACTCAAATTTATTACCAAAGTATCGAAATACCAAAATCTCTTCAAAT
Source organism: Diadocidia ferruginosa (assembly GCA_027564275.1). Classification (NCBI taxonomy): domain Eukaryota; kingdom Metazoa; phylum Arthropoda; class Insecta; order Diptera; family Diadocidiidae; genus Diadocidia; species Diadocidia ferruginosa. Next base: position 12,540 of record JANSTW010095112.1, on the reverse strand, counting down.
TCGCTTATTTCATTTTATTTACCGCCATATTGTAGTCGCAAAATGAATGAATTGATAAATTCTGATAATTTAAAAATCGCACTAATATGCAAGTTTATTTAAATTTTTAATTTAAGGGGATCCTCAAAAAAAATGTGTTCTAAAGTTAAGTGTGCGAAAATCTTCTCCTTCATGCCACGTCATTCATATGTGAAGGACGGATACAGATGAATAAAACTATACTTGGTGTAATTACTAAACAACTTAAATAAAAATGTTGTGACACATTATTATACAGTAGTCTCTGCAGAAACTATGCGTGTTGTTGGCTTTCGGAAGTTGCTGTAAAATTATTGAAATTTTGGAGATCCATTTTTATTAATTTACTGGAGTTATTGAGCAGACAGAGAGTACTCCCAATAACAAAATATGCGGCAGGAGAGAGGGTGAGAGTTGAGCAATATTTTTTTTAAAAGCTGTTTATTGCAAGGAAAGGCGGGGGGAAGGGGGGGGGGAATAGAAAGTGTTTGGAAGCATATAAAACGTATTTGAAATACCTACAACCTAAATAGAAAATAGAAAAGATTCAACTGGAGCAAAATGTTTTTTTAACTACTAAATTAGTGGAAGAGAGGTGAGGAGTTTTTATATAAGTTATATAAAGACTTTCCAACTTTTAACCAACAAATAACCAAAGTTTTCGGGAAAAAACCGCGTGTCACGAAACGTGTTAAAGAGAAGGAAGTGCTGAAAGTTTGTATGGATAAATTACAAGAATGACATATTTTGATGATATTATTTATAGAAATGATAAAGGAGGTCTTCAGAAAAAAACATTTTGTTTTGAATAAACATTATTTAAATTGATTGAAACATAGTTTTACTAATTTGAAAAAGCAAATTTGGAAAATACAAGAGGGGAGGGGTCAAGAAAAAGATTCCAAAAAAACAGTTTTTGTACAATTGTTTTGTAAATTTTTTTCTAGAACCTGCTATCTTCAAGATTATAGTTTCTAAGGACCACCTTAACCATTCCTATTATTATATTATCATCAAAATTTAAATTTTTGGTAATTTTCACGCTTATAAAATTGAATCATTTCCCATTTTTCCGGTGCTGTGCCGGTAAAGTGAACTGCTTTCTGGAAATTAAAGGGTTCTGCACCATAATTTTTTTTATTTTATTTAAAAAATCTATTACGACCACATCAGTGGAGTGTGTAACTTATATTCTTGCTGATAAATTATATGCACTCGTATGACTTCAACAGTTTGACGTTTCGTCTTACATAACTGACATCTTCAAATTGCGGAGCGTTAATATACACAAATTTAAATAAATGTATAAAAACGCTCTACTAGAAGAAAATCTTTTCCTCTAAGTAATATTTTGCACTCAATGAAAAGAACTTTATAATAATATATATTTAGAGTCTTAGTAAAGTCCTTGAATTTTTACCCTAAAATCTATGATGTGTATAGTTATTTCACTTCGTATAAATCGCTGAATAATATTAATGTAACAGCAATTTATAATAATTTCTTGCATATTATATCTTCCACTGGCGTATAAAATTTACGCTGGGGAGGCAGACTGTTCGCTATATGTGCGGTGAGCAATTAGTAAACCAAATTCTCATTTACAAAATGCTAGCTTTTTATACATAATTACAATTTATTATACAAAGCATATCTTTATAATATGTAAAATATTGTTACAATTATATTATTTGTTTATAAATTACAGAAAGCGCGATGTTGTATAAGTTAGATTTATAAGTGTTTATTGTGGAAACTGGAAACCCTAAAGTATATAACACCGCAAATCTTGCAAAACTCTTAAGTCGGTTTCATCTTTCATTTGACAAAAGAAAAGAGCTTTTTGTAGTTTTTCTAATAGATAAAAAATTTTCCATTTCATGGACTTTTTTTCATTTACTTGAAAATTGGAAAAGAAGCAAATTTAAATATAAGGATAGACAGGGTACTCTTTCAAATTATTTATACAAATAAATTATTAAGAACTTATTAAACAAGTTAAATCTTTACCAAAAACAGACTTAAGAGTTTTACAACTTTTATTAAAATTACTGGTTGTGTTTGTTTTTAATTAAAATAACAAATACTTTGTTAATCTGAATAGCAAGGCTTTCATTTCAATTTGTCTACAGCAAAAGCTGATCTCTCTATCCTTACAGCACATTTCATAGCACTCGAAACGATCGAATTATCTATTTTCTGAATGGCATCTATTGAAATCGAGAAAAAAATAAGATTACGGCCTATATGCTACACTCCACATAAAAGATATTATCCGAATCTTGATAATATGAAGAAAATTCTATATGAGCACTTCTATAATATAGGTAGTGCAAATAAAGGATGAAAAAAAACGAATCCTTCTGTACAAAAATAAATATTATTTATATACATAACCGGATAAATCTTATACCAATACAATATAATATATATAGGTATAAATACCTCAAGGATATTTTATGGACAAAATGCATGCGAAGTTATCTCAAGGTTAAGAAAATATTATGTTACCTATAACTATTGTTAGAAAAATTACACAGAGCTAAGGCTTTTTATTTTCTTAATGTATATATTGCGTATATCCTTATGCAATAGTTTATAAATATAAACTTGACTTCATATTATATGGATGGATAGAAACGGTTCCATATATAGAGTTCTCAAATCTTTATCTATAAACATATTTATTTATTTATATAATGAAATGTATATATATGAAAAGCAAAAAATGGGAAACTCTCATCATGACATTACCCTTTTCTTTAGTCGCCAAACTGAAATGATGTTCTTTCAAAGTATTATAATATACTTGAATTGATCAACAATAAGTAAACCGTAACAGATGAATACTTCGAGTATTATTATTCAATTTTGTTTTATAGTTCAATGACTCATGTAAAAATAACTTGCAGAAATCATGAAATCAGAAATCATTTCAAAGATCACAAAACTTAATCGTAAAAGTAATTTAAGAAATAACAGAAATTATTTTGGATATCCGAGATCATCATCAAAAATCAATCAATCAAAAAGAAATTGGAGAAATTATGGATTTTTTTTTCAGAAAAATCATTTACTTAATATAGCCCGAAAATCATTTCGGAAGTCAGAAATCATTACGAAAATCGCGATTAACAGAAATCGTAAAAATCAAATTATTCAATAAAAAAAAATTGAAAAAAATCACGGAAATCAGTTTTTTATCGAAAATTTCGGAGGAATCATAAATCTCCAATACTAAAATTATTTCAGAAATCAATTAAATTATTTCGGAAAAATCATTTAAGATGCCACGAAAATCATTTCGAAAATCAGACATCGTAACGAAAATTGCGGAAAACAGAAATCATAGAAATCACAGAAATCAGAAATGATATCAAAAAAACCATTTCATAAATCAAGGAAATCCAAAATTCGGAAATCATTTAGTCAGTAAAAATTTATTGGACAAGAGACCTTCCGGTAGTAGTATGATGGGTACAAAATTATCTCAGTAATCAATCGAGATAATCGCATAGTTTTCCCCATTATCGTATGATATGGTTAATTTTATTATTTTTTCTGAAGACGTTCATAAAACTCTCGAAACCGTAAATGAAACAGAAGAAAACTTCAAATTTATTAAGTCAAATGAAAATTTTATATCTAAAAGTATAGTTTTTCTTGATCTAATAAAAATAATTTAGATCCTTTGACAAATATTAGCCAGCATAAAATAATAAAGTATTCATCTGATCGAATAAAATTTAGATTATCAGTGACCAAAATATACAAAGAAATTCCATTTATATATTTCACTAGCATATTATACTTTAGCTCTACAACTTATATACTATATTATATGTATGGAGGGTACTTAAATTTTATTATAAATACGAGGAGCTTGTTTGTCGATTCTCGAACCTATATACAGAATAAACATTTCTATATAAATGCATATAGGTAGCATTTATTTCTATACATTGACACAAAAAAAGTCCTTTTCTATAATCTGCTGTACAAAAGCCCGTGTGATAAGACTTTTTGTACAAAATGTTTATAAGAAAATTTTGTTAGATTCTTTATCTTGCTCGTTTGTCATTTGATTTTTAAATTGTATTAAATTCGCGGTTATTTGTATATAGCGATGTTCGGTATTTGAAGAAGAAAACCTCAAAGAAAAAAATCTTGAAAATTACTTTTGTTCCATATATAGCGAAAAACTTTAGCAATAATTCAACTTAAAGTTTAGTTTGAAGTTAAGGAAAAAAAAGTTAAAACCCATTTATTTTCCTCATATCTATAAACTAACAAATGCCACGGCTATAAAAAAAACCTCACATGAATAATATGTTCGTCATTAATATTTTTTAAGTGTCCCTGTAGCACCATAATATTTTATAATAATGTTGTTTGTAAGCGCGCTACGACATCACAATAACATAAAGACTGCAAATATAATCAAAAGTTTATCTGAAAAGCTCAATATTTGCACTGTGCAAGCTGCGATAAATTGCATTTTTCGCGTTAATAACTATAAAGTGCATTGTTTTCGCATGTATTTGTAGAAGAAGTAAAGCTATAAAAATGTTCTCTTGCGGTTTTAATGGGAAACTGTATTATATATAAAGACAGACCATTAAAATCTTTTGATAAAAAAGTCTGTATAATTATTTATGAAATATGAAAACAGCAATATAAAGGATCACCTGCGTGCACTTGCACAAACTTTAATCGGTTTATGCAAGTGCGTATAGCTGATTCTCTAAATATTTTCAGGCACTTTTTATGATAATTTCGCTGATGCAAAGATCAATCAAAAATCATTTTGGAAATTGGAAATTATTTCAAAAATCGAGGAAATTATATCAGAAATTACGGTAAACATTAAAAAATTACGAAAATAATTGCGGAAATCACTTATCATTTCAGAAATCACGGCAAACATTTTGGAAATTAGAAATTATTTCGAAAATCAGAAATCATTTCGGATATTAGAATTATTTCAGAAATTTTGGAAGTCAGAAATTACGCAAATTTTTTCAATTTCTTAAATCATTTCATAAATTACGAAAATCATGTTGGAAATAAGAAATTATGAAAATCATTCAGATCAGATCAAAAATTATTTCAGAAATCACAGCAATCATTTCGGAAATTGGAAATTACTTCGAAAATCAGAAAAAATTTCAGATATTAGAATTATTTTAGAAATTTCGGATATTTTAAATTACGGAAATTATTTTGAAAATCTAAGAAATCATTTCAGAAAATACAGAAATCATTTTGGATATACGAAATTACAAAATCATTTCGGAAATCTACAATTATTTCAGAAACCACGGAAAATAATTTCAGGAAATTAAAAATTATTTTGAAATTTAGTCATCAGTTAGGTTATTGGAATTATTTTAGAAATTTCGGTAGTTATTTCGAAAATCATAATTAATTTAAAAAATCTTGGAAATAAGAAATTATGAACATTAATAACTATTTCAGAAATCATGGCAATCATTTCGAAAATTAGAAATTACTTCGAATTTGAAACCATTTTGGATATTGGAATTATTTCGAAATAAGAAATTATGAAAATTATTCCGGAAATCAATAATTATTTCATAAATCACGGAAATAATTTCGGAGTTTAAAAATTAATTCGAATATCAGAAATTATTTTGGATGTAAGAATTATTTCTGAAATTTCAGAAGTCATAAATCGGAAATCATTTTAAAAATTACGAAAATCATTTCGAAAATCAATAATTATTTCAGAAATCTTAAAAACAATTTCAGATATAACGGAACTCATTTTCAAATTAGGAAATTACGAAAAATCGTTTAAGAAATCAATAATAATTTCAGAAATCCTGGAAATTATTTCAGAAATAACAAAATAATCATTTTGAAAATAAAAAACTACGAAAATCGTTTCGAAAATCATCATTTCAGATATTAGAAATAATTTCGAAAATCAGAAATCATTACAGATATAAGAATTTTTCCAGAAATTTTGGAAATTACGAAAATCATTTTGAAAATCAAAAATAATTTCAGAAATTATGGAAAAGAATTTCGAAAATCAAACATTATTTAAAAAAAAATAATTCGTAAATCACGGAAATCTGAAATCACGAAAATCAACTCGAAAATAGGCCTAGTAGAAAAAATAAAAAAAATAAATAAAGTAAAAATAGTAAATTTTCATTAAAAGAAAAATGAAAATGTCACCACAGTGTTGATTTTGATTCATCTAGGATAAAATTTAAGGTTTCAATTCCATTTTGTTGTTGTAACATGTCAGCATTTTTGTTCCAACATTTCATTATTACACATTTATTGTAAGTGACTGCCGCCTTACCTGTAAATAAAAAAGAAATCCAAATTAATAAATTATTCATTTAATTTTTTACTTGTTGTTTTAAGGTTATGTTTTATACTATTATATAGGTATGAGAGCCTCAACAAAGCTGAGATGCTGATTTTTTCTTATTAGTACTCTCAAATATATCTAAGATCAGGGTGTAGAATTAGAAATTAGATTAAGGTAGTATAGAAGAAGATTTATATGTAGTGGAATTAGATTGAGGCAGTGGAAATAGGTTAAGTCGAATACCTCTAAATCTAATAGATTAAAGCAGTGGATTTTGGTCGAAGTTTCCAAAGTAAAGAGACGCAGTTGAATTATATATTTACGTAAGTATTGAAGCATGGGAAGTAGATTGAAGTATTGGAGGTAGAGGCAATAGAAGTAGATTAAAGTATAGTATAATAAGGGCAGTAGTCGTAAATTGAGGTAGTTAGAGTAGATTTAGATTAAAATAGAAATAGATTAAAGCAGTGGAAGTAGTTTGGAACAAAGAAAGTAGATCGTCATTTTGCTCAGTGCACGAAATATAATTAAAATTTCACATAAATTCACATGTCCACAGTTTATGATCTATTTATACGGTTTTTAAAATTATATTTTTCTGCACAATGACAATTTTCTAAACGTTTTTTTTCGACTTTAATAAAATCCAATAAAATCCAGATCAGATAAGTTGTATAATATGTATGAATTATTGTCGCCTCAGATATAATAATAAAGTGGTGCAGAAAATCCCTTATTTTATAAATATTCCCGAAAATATTATTTTATATGAAAAACAAATAAACGCTTATATATATTTAGGTTATCAGATCTATATACAAATTATAATAAACAATTTATTTCTATGTATATAGAATACGGACTGTCCTATATCTATAACATGCACCCTTGTGTATATAGACAAATTTACATTTATTATAATTTAAAAGCTTTTATATGGCCCTACGTACATAAATATATGTAAATTTATTCGTTTTTTCTTTGCGATATTACACAGATAAGCAGCAGAATTTTTCCTCTTGTTTTTCTGCTGCGAGTGGGATACTGTTGTGCCTAAATGTCACAAAACTTTTGAGAAAATTTTATATACAAATATTAAATACGATTATTATTATTATTATTAAAGGGCGTTGGACATGTAATAAAGAGGTCAGATTGTGTGTACAATTTCTGTTGTGTTTAGATTACGATTATCTGATCCGAATTATTAAGTAAATTATTTAAATTTGTGGTTATTATTTTTAAATGGGGTCTTTCGGGGGAAATTGCAATATAAGTAAAGTGTCTTAAAATGTTGATCATTTAAACGGAGTTTTTTTATGTATTTTACAATTTATTTTTAAAATGTTTAAAATATTTTTTTTACATATTTAAAAAAATTAATTTTATGAAATAAAATCGAATAGAGTTTGTTCATATATTTTAATAAAATATTCTCTTTATTATTTATTATAAATTTTTTTAAATATCTCTATATAACGAACTCTTCAATTCAATTTTCCGTACGTAAAGTATGTAATTTTAATATTTTCTTCATCAAAATAGAGTTTTCTGTTTGAACTTCCTGCTGCTGCTGTTTTTAAATCATTTTATATTAAATATTATTATTCACATATTTTATCAATATTAACAAGATATTTAATTTTGATATTTTTACATATTTTATTTTATTATGTGCACATAAATAAAGAATTTTCCATCACATTTTTCAATATTATATAAGAAAATTATTTTATTAATATTTTTTGCTAGCAAAATTCAGCTTAATATTGTTGTATTTTTCAATAAACTATTTTTTTATTGTAAATTTTTATAAAAAAAAACTAAAAAAAATCAGTGGCGAGCGGTTGATTTATTTATAAGTTAGTAAAAAATAGAGAGAATATATAATAAATACAATATAAAATGCAGGCTTACCACTCATATTTTAAGAAAAAAAAACAAAAATTCAGACATAAAAACAAAAAAACAAATATAAAAACTTGTTTTTAATATAGTTAAAAAAATAGTATATGTGATTTTACTATAATAGTAAAATAAAAAATAAGTAAAATCACATATTATTTAGCTTTTTCATTGCATTTTTCATATGATTTCTTTCTTTTCTTCGTATCGATTACACTACTCCAAAAATTTCAACTATTTTTGTGATCTATATGCCCCTGTTTTTTATGTAGTCTATTCGTGAATTAAACAATAAATTGTAGGTAGTAAAATTCTCTATAAAAATTGTATAAAATGACTTTGGTAATCCGTTCATCTGTTTCGACACTCGGGAAAAATGTTTCAACAAAATTCAAATGTTTCTACTATTCAAAAAATCAGTAAATTGACGAGAAAAATTTAAAATGTCAAAAATTTTCTAATATATCAGTTTGGCATATTGACACTTGACAGTCGACTTATAAGAACAAAATACAATATTTTGAAAAAAAAAGTCCATGGATAAACCAGCAAGTATGGGCGATTTTGTGAAAGTATCAAAATTAAACTTTTTTGATTTTTTTTTTATTATTCTTGCTTATATTATCATCATATCATCATATGCAGCTTTATGGATAAATAGCAGCGAACTATTTTGAATTGCTGAAGAAGGAAACGGTAAGATTTGGTATCATATAAGAAAGGCAATATTAAATATACCTACCGCAGTAAAAATTAAATTAAATAAATAGCAGCGATTTGACTTATTGATCGAAGAAGTTGGGTAAAACCCTATATTTTTGATACACGAATCTAATATGGTTGATTACAATTACCATTACGTCAGTTAAAGTATGTTCTTCTTAGAACTTTTTTCTTTTATTTTTATATCTTCGAATTAATTTTAATTGTTCGCATGTTTCTTTAACTCATTTTAGACTGATGGTAAATATACCTAGTATAAAATGCGCAATTTAAGGAGAATCTTAATTTTGAAGTGGACCATTCTATTGGCTTGAATACGGATCTAATGAATTTTGAAAACCAGCAAATTCTAAAAATTTCATTAAAATCGACCAGAGTTGAGATCCCCTGATGGTTATTATATAATAGTTTAAAATGCGAAAAGAAACCACTTACAGAAATCATGGGACAAGTTATTTTTAAATTCACGGAAATCAATCATGGATATCACAGAAATCACAAGACACCATTTTTTCTAGTGGTTTAAAATTCAAATAAAAAAAAATAGCCTCTCCCTCTTTTCTAGCTATTATCTAGACCCCATATATGAACTAAGAGTATGGGACCACAAAAATTTACCCCTACCAAAATTTGTATCAGTATGTTTTCGTGCTCATTGCGTACGGCATATCTACTTTGAGGAAGTCATGGACGGGTTTGGCTCTAAACCGCACCAAAAAAAATTTAGACAGATTTTTATATGCTAAAGGTCTGGCTAGACCTAGTTGAGAATCCTAGTGTTGATATAATAAGGTTTTGAGTTTGGGAATCGCTACGGCAACATTGAGAAGGGGAATAAAAGGGTTAATATGAATTATGTTTCCTTTATTTGTTGATAAAAAGTGGATAGAATAATATCAATAATATATTTTAGTTGTGTTAGAATCTAGTTTTTGAAAAATGTTACTAGGTTTGCATACGTATGAAGATAATTAAAACATTTGTAAAGCTTAAGTAATACATCTATATCTATATGTAAGTAATCAAAGAAAATATGTAATTAATTTATTTTAGGCCGGTAATAAATCAAAAGCATCGCTAACATGAACCATTGGTACAAAGATATCCTCAATTACAGGCTGTGCCTTATACTCGCAAAGTGATAGTTCCTTCATTTTCCATTCCCAATCCATTTTCTGAACGGCATGCAAACTTTCTGCTTCGTTATGATGTCTGAGTACCATGGCTTCCTTTATTTTCTCCCATTTATCGTCGACATCTTGTAGCCAACTTATAAATAACCGTCCATTATATCGGGACCTGGCATTCCGGTCTTTCTCTTCTTGTTCTGGCGTAATCATATTGTACACCTCTTCATCTTTTAGTATTGTACAGGCTGAAAATGGTAAAGATTGATTGGCTAACGCACGAGCCGCTCGTCCATGTACTCGAAGAATTTCTTGTTCGACAGCCAACACTAATTTCTCCTTTTCAACGATGTGTTGCATTTTCAACTTATGACGTTCCTTTTCCTGTGGCGTAAACAATTCTCTCATTTGCGTAGCAATGTTGGCCGGAAAATTTAAAACCGGTTCCATCGGTGTCTTACTGGCCAACACATATGTGCATCGGTTTAGTAGATAATCATTGAAACCCTGTGGGGGCTTCGGTTGAACGGGCAACAACAGACGCTGACGACGTTCTATTTGTTTACGAATATTTAAGTAATGTTGATAGCAATTTGTCATTGGTTGATCATGTGGATGAATCTCATTGGATTGGAAATTATCGTTGTTATCGTTAGATTGGACAACGTTCGTCGCCTGTTTATTATCATCTTTGCTTGCTCGAATTTTACGTTTTCTTGGATGTAAATCCACTGTACTTTGGGCTAGTTCTTTTGCAGATGACGATGACGAAGCTGAAGGACTAGGGACATTGCCTGAACAGTAGGTGTCCGTTGTAAGGTTGGTATTGGGTGAATTAACTGTATTTGAAGCGGTACTATTAGAATTAGTGTTAGTGGTACTGCTTGAAACGCTGCTAGTCGTAAATGTTTTTGTGGAGGATGTTTGATCTGACGGTTCAACCACATTGGCTGGTGCTGGTGACAGTGAACTTTGAAGTTGAGGCGACGAATTATTTGATCCACGATCAACAGATTGACCTCCTCGATGTGAACTGCGCAGCACTCTTTGTTGCCGTTGCTCTTCATTTGACATTGGTTTTTTATCGTCAACAAGTTTGCATAAATCAATTGGACTTGCACAACGAGATGATTCACTTTCTTTGTCAATTGAATCGTTGCTATTTGACGATGTGGCAACAACGTATGGAAGGGCCGCATGACTACGTGCCGACGTGTTTTTTCCATTTCTTGTGCCCGTCTCTTGATCACCGCATGTACTTTGTTGAGGAATGACAATTTTAAGTGGTGGCACTTTAAGTCCTCCACCCACAAAGCTCTCACCACTTCTACAATCATCTGCTTCAGCATCGCTGTCCGTTGTTTTATTGGGTTGTTTTGGACTAGGACACGGACTTTTTCCATCTAACATAGCAGCCGTTTTATTTGTTGGACAAACATTCTTTGACGAGGATCCACTAGCCTTACTATTCTTATCTGATCGTTGCGCTGCAGTTTTGCCACAGGCGGAGGTTTTGCTCGTAACTTCTTTAGCTTGTTCAGAATCTTTACGTTTTTTACGTTTAATTTCATCATCCGGATTGTTGGCACTTTCATCTACATTTTCAACATCTGAATAGGAACGCTTTGACTGGGCGGTTGTTGAGTTAACACCCTGATTGTCACTTTTCTCATCAGAAGATTTATCCGAAACCTTTTCCCCGTCTGATTTATCATCACCCGATGAACTTGATGAATCTTTCGGTGTTGACTTAAACTCATAGATATCATCTTCATCTTTAGCATTCGAAGCACTGACCGTATTTGTTGTTGATGCAGTTGATGATGTACTAGGTCCACTACCAGAACTCCCACTGACGTTGCTCATATTACCGCCGCCACCACCACTATTAGTTTTAGCTGCTGTACCACCATCTTCAGTAGCGGTCTCGTCCAATTTTTTCTTTGCATCAGTTGTGGGCTTTTTATTTGTTTGTTGTGTTGATCTGGCTCCAGATCCTGTGGCATCTTTATAGATATGCGCTGCTTGCGCTTGTTTGCTTGAAAAACTGGGCATGTGGCTGCGAAGATGTAAAAATTGAAATTATTATTGTTGAAATGTTGGAAAGACAAATATAATATTTACTCGTAATTACTATAAATGTTCGGTTTTATTTTTCACAATTTATATTGTCCAATTTCTGCCTAAAAATATATAAAAATTAGAATTTCTAAAACAAAAATAAATAAACTTGCAGTTTTCTTCCCAGGTGAACAGTGTTGCCAATATTTTATAAAAAAAGGAATGGGCGTTTTGCGGTTACAGGTTTTACAAAAAAAATATTTTTCTGTTTTTGTTTTTAGTAGCGAGCCTTTATGTTAGTGTTAGTTTAGTTCCATTGCGAGCGGCCAACTCGAAATTAACAACAACAATTTGTAT